>JAUESO010000228.1:0-55818 GCA_030914385.1 Drosophila antonietae
TTTGATGGTTTTAAATAGTCATGTACTATTTGATAGCAATCCTTATAGGTGTGCCCTTAGAAAAAATAATGTAGTTCACGAATACCTTCTGGAAATGCGTGACTACTTCCAAAATCTGCATTATCCATACAAAGTTTATTGCATTGATGGGATGATTGTAAACAATCTCATCGGTAATTGCTTTGGCGGAAAATGTATGGAATGACAACACAGATGCTTTCTTTGTTGCCACTTCCAAATTAAATCAGGACCCGCTAGAAAATTTATTTTATTTAATTAGATGTCGGGGTGTTACAAATACAAATCCAAGTGTATTTGAATTTAACACAATAATTTCTAAAATGCTATCAATGAAATGTTGACATCTGCTTCAGTTTCTGGAAATTGTATTCCAGATGAAGATCAGATGTTAGCTAACATCATAAAAGATAGCGGGTCCCAAATATCTGTATTCACGATCAATGTGACGTGAATTTGTCAACAGATATTGGCAATGAGTTAGAAATAGACAATGAGTTAGAAATAGAATTGGCATTAGATGCAACTATATATATATTAGCGTCCAAAGTTCAGCCCAACCCACTTTTTTTGCAGGGTTCAGGGTATCTCGTAGTCGAGCCGTCTCGACTAGAGCCTTCTTACTTGTTATATTATTAAAATAGGTTACAAAATTTATATAAGTTTTTTAAAATCAAGCTTCTAGCTCTAAAACTGTAGGAGATATAAACTTTTGCGGTTTGCCACGCCCCCTGTGGGCGTAGATATATCTACCATAGCTTATTAGTCTTGGGTTGTCAACCCGAGTATACATGCAAAATTTCAAGTTTCTAGTGTCAATAGTGTTCAAAATATAGCACAATTTGAAAAATTACTATATATTCAGGTCCGATTTGCCACGCTCCCAATGGGCGTAGACATAAAACTTTTTGATCGATCTTCTTAGAATCATAACATTAACTCACATGCAAAATTTCAGCGTTCTAGCTTTAACGGTGTAGAAGATACGTATTTCCCGATTTGCCACGCCCCCAATGGGCGTAGATATATCCGCCATAGCTTTTTGAACTTGGGTTGTCACCCCGAGTATACATTTCAAATTGCAACTCTCTAGCTCATCATCTAGTATGATAACTTAACTATGGGCGGAAGAGTTTTCCGATTTGCCACGCCCCTAGTGGGCGGATCGGGAAAATTTTTACACTTTATAATTCGGGAAGATATATGAGTATATGTTTAAAATTTCAAGCCTCTAGCTCTAATAGCGCCGAAAAATATTGCGTTCATACGGACAGACGGACAGACGGACAGACGGACGGACGGACAGACGGACAGACGGACAGACGGACAGACGGACAGACGGACAGACGGACGGACGGACGGACAGCAAGACGGACATTGCACAAACCCAATATACTTTTTCCCCTTCGGGAACAAAGTATAAAAATTTGACAGTCGCAAGAGCCGAACGGCAAAAAGTTAAAATGGCAACGAGGCTGTTTTCTAATACAGTGGCAGCAGCTATTCAAAGAGCTGCAAGCCATGGATATTTAAATGGTCATAATTGCTCTGAGTGCTACGAATTTTTTAAGACAGTGAGTTATATCTCTTACAAAATAATTTACAAAAAAAAAAAAAACTAAATTAATTAAAATATTGTTTTTTTTTTTTTATTTTCAGACAAATGACTGGTTCGATGTTCTCAACGTTCGAGTACCGAGAACAGATAGCAGGTGCCGAATGCACGCTTACGGACTCGCATTTGAGACACAAAATAATATTTTGGACAAAATGAGCAGCCTTATATTAAACATGCGAGTCGGCAAAAATGCTAGAGACTTGCAATTTGGCAAATTTGGATGCTCTTCATTTATTTCGAAACTTTCATGATGATCGTGCATCTAGAAAGGGAGGTTTAAGCGTCCAAAATATAGCCCAACCCACCCCCAAGCCACGGGAGCAACTGTGCGGTTAGCAGAGTGCGCGCTCAAACGTTCGTAATGATGAAGAGTAATAGCTTCTTTGCAGGGTTCAGGGTATCTTGTATTCGACCCGTCTCGACTAAAGCTTTGTTACTTGTTTTTTCCTATTTCAATATTTTCATATATTTAACCATTTAATTGTGATCACTTAAGATTTTAGATTTCGTATCGAAGCGCTATAGTTTGAAGTACCCTATTGCCCAAACTATTCCTAGTAGATATTTTTCAATAACTGAAAATTTGTTGATTTCATGTTTGCTGGGAGTTCTATTGGAGTAACAAATAGGCTTAATTAAAGCTCGAATTTGAATTTATATGGATTGGGTTTAACAATCTCCGGTGTTTTAATGTGACCAAGGACATTTTATATTAGTTTTTGACTAGGTGACAATATATGTTCATCCAATGAAGTGGAGTAAATTATAATATAGTCTAGGTATACCAGGCAATATTTGTAGATTCTTAAGACCAATTGTGATACGTGTATATTTGTAATGAACATTGTTAGTGGAATGTCGAATGAACTCAGGATCCATTTGAATTTTGTGGTATCCTTTGGATAAGTCAGTCGTTGTGAGCTATTGACATTTTGCCAGTTTATGGAGTAACTCATCCATATTTGAAATGGGAAATTTGTGACTTTCTCTGTGTTCTATTTAAAAATACAAATGGGTGAAAAAGACGATGATTTCCATATTTGAATAATTAACTATTGGCTCACGAATAACAAATAATTATTAATTGGAAATCAATGTTTTATGTCGATTTTTCAACTCACTATACTGGATATCATAGAATTAATTGCTAGCTAAAAGTTCAACTCTGAGTCATTTGTTAGTTGTAAGTTCAAGTAATTTGTTTTATTTTTACTACTTTACTACTGTACAGTACTATGCTGTAAGAAATGAATGTATTCTTGCAGACCTGTAGTAAAGTGTTCTTAAAATACTGCACCCATTTCATTACTGTACAGTATTGTCTAGTGTGCAGAAGAATCGAGTACAACATTTCTACTGTTCTCAACTAGAGTGAGAACAGTAAAATGTAGTACACTTGAGCGAGTACAATATTTGTCTCGTTTCTACACGTTGTACACCATATACAATTATGAGAACAGCATTTCTGTCATGTCTAACAGCTGTACAAGTTATGACCCCCCTACTCAAGCGACTCTTATAATAAATATAAATATATACATTTTTAATTTTTAGAATTCAGAATATCAATTTAAGCGATGTTAGCCCATTGGCAAACCTTCTGTGTCCTTTTGAAGATTGTTCAAAAAAAGCTTGAGGGTAGTAACTATCCAACATTGCAACATTCTTTGAACGAATAATATTCCAAGAATGCATCGTTTCGAAACTGCATGTCTGTAGTATTTGAAATGCATTTTTTACACATTTGGGGGTGTGGGGGGAATCGGCGACCGGAATCCAAAATCTGACAAAACCCGCAATTGTAATAAATTAGTATCTATATATATGCAAAAGACTTGAAAACTCTAACTATAAAGATGAATTAGATATGATTTTATAACTGGTTCCCGATAAAGTTTTTTATCGACAACTTTGGAAATATACGAGTTATCGAATCTCTGAAACAAACTCGCACTGCGAGTGCAATATACGGACCTAACACAAGAAGAATTAACTCTCTAGCTTTTGTGTTTCCGCCCACAAATAAATTATCGCAATTTTTCGATTTAGAGAAGGAAGAAACTGTAAAACGCCTTGAAGAAATTATGATAGATACTCATTTAAAATACAACTCCGAACCAATTTATATGTTTCCACACAACCACGCAATATATGCTATTTTCGCTGACTATGCACAGCCTACACATAATAACAATACCCAATCCATTATAAATAATGAAATTCGAACATATCAAAATGTAACCATTCTTTATAGTGCAGACTTTAATGTACTTAATTGGTGGACAAACAACAAACAACAAACAACAATTTCCCCTACTTTTTAAGGTTGCTTGTAAAATGTTAGCCGTTCCAGCAAGTAGTGCAGCATCCGAAAGAGCCTTTTCGGTTGCTAAAAATGTAATTAATTATAAACGTTTCAAAGTTGCAACAACGGATGACTTAGTAAATAAAATAATGTTTTTGCATTCAAATATTAATTTATTATAAATGAGTAATTTTTAGAAATATAGTGGTAATATCACGTCACATCACTTGTTTTGGCGCAATTTTGCTGGTCGACAGCAAATTTAGGTAAGAAATACAATAATATTTAATAGGTAATAAAGTATATTTATTTATTTATTTATTTAAGAGCTAACTTATTAATAATAAAATTAAAGGCTAGCTTAGTACTATGGCTATGGCGGCAGGGGCCTTCAGCTCTAAAGTTGTATTTATTTTTTATTATTTTTGTTTTTTATTTATTTATTTTTTTTATTTATATGTGGTGGTATAGGTTTGTTATTTTTAAGTATTTCAGGATGTTTGATGCGTTTGAAGGAGTGGTGTTGGCTAAGCATTGGAGGGGGTTGGTGTTATTGAAAATTGCTTCTCTTTGAGGTTTTAGTGAACTGCAGTTGGTGAGGATGTGCTCGAGTGTTATGGTGTCGTTGCAGAGGGGGCATACACCGGGAGATTTGTCTATGTAGTGTTTGTGGGTTATTTTGGAGTGTCCGAGTCTCAGTCTAGTTATTATTATTTGGTCTTTTCTCGAGAGGTGTAGTAAGTTTCTTTTAAAAATATGGTAATTGTTAAGTTTGTGTGGGTTGTTTGTTTGGTACCAGGTTGATGTTTCGGATATGTTGGATTGTAGTTTTGTGAGGTGGATGTTTTTTAAGTATTTTTGTATGTCATTTATGTTAAGGTTTTCCTTTGTTATTAGAGGCTGGTTCGCTGCATTTTTGGCAGAGGTATCTGCTAGTTCGTTCCCTACTATTCCTACATGCCCGGGCACCCAGAGTAGTTTGAATTTGGGGAAGCTTTTGTTAATTACATTGCGAGCAATAAAGTATAAGTCAGAGCGAATGTTCAGCAAAGCTGGACAAATTATAACGAGCCGACGAGCTGCCTTAAAACCTAAGCATGTGGACATGCTCCTTTTTCTTCATCACAATTCTTAGATCTTGGCAAAAGACTGAAAGACCAATTTAATTTTATCTTAATTCAAATTTGTTATGTTTTGTAATACACCATGAAGGATCTCAGTATGTTAAACAAATGAAATGTTTATTAAAATCTTTATTTTATTGTTAAATATTCATTAATTTAGTTGGCTTTTGAAGTTGAATATTTTTCGATAGTACTATCAAATACTATTGAATATTTCTTGAAAAACTATCGGAACTATTGAATGTTGCAACCATCGATAGTTGTACAGCTCTAGTGTACAGTAAGTTTACTGCACACCAAAATAGTGTGCAGTAAAAACCACTGTACACTACTTTTAGTGTACTCATAAGGTGCAATAAGCTGCAATTAAATTTCAATTGCCTATTTTAATTTGTATGTATTACTTCTTGGGGGGATGGGGGAGAGCAGGCAAGGCAAAGTTTCTGATTGTGCTCAACTTGGTGAGTGCCAGTGCGATCCTTGTTCTTGCTCTTCTCAAGTCGAGTTATGGAGCGGAAGCCTGGACCGTGACGCAGTCAGATGCAGCTGCTCTTGGTGTCTTCGAGAGAAAGATTCTTCGCAAGATCTTTGGCGAAACCTATCGTATCAGGTGGAACGACGAGCTGTACGAGCTATACGGCGATGTTGACATTGGCAAGCGAATTGACATTCAGCGTCTTCGTTGGTTGGGTCACATTGCTCGTATGGAGGAAAACACTCCAGCTCGTTCGGTTTTGATGCGGTAGTTAGAGGACAACGAATAAGGGGTAGACCTCGAACCCGTTGGAAGGACCAGATGGAGGCAATCCTGAATGGTGTTACCAACTGGAGAAGTCGCGCACAGGACAGACAAGCGTGGAGGCAAATTGTGCATCAGGCTGTGCTCCGATAGGGAATTATTGTTATTGCCAATTAATAATTAATATTCGATGCCCCGCATCTTATTAAATCTCTTAGGAATATACTTCTAAAGCGAAATATTTCCACACCAGAAGGCATAGTTTCTTGGGATATAATTCGTAAATTATATGAAGTTGAGGTTAAAAATCTAACACGCCTTTGTCCGAAATTAACTCCAAAACATGTCAGTCCGAATTGTTTTGAAAAAATTAAGGTATTCGGGCGGGTTTGCTGATTGCAAAGATAGTGCCATTGCAACGGCTATATTTATAGAAAAAGTAAATAAACTGTTTGATGGTTTAAATAGTCATGTACTATTGATAGCAATCCTTATAGGTGTGCCCTTAGAAAAAATAATGTAGTTCACGAATACCTTCTGGAAATGCGTGACTACTTCCAAAATCTGCATTATCCATACAAAGTTTATTGCATTGATGGGATGATTGTAACAATCTCATCGGTAATTGCTTTGGCGGAAAATGTATGGAATGACAACACAGATGCTTTCTTTGTTGCCACTTCCAAATTAAATCAGGACCCGCTAGAAAATTTATTTTATTTAATTAGATGTCGGGGTGTTACAAATACAAATCCAACTGTATTTGAATTTAACACAATAATTTCTAAAATGCTATCAATGAAAATGTTGACATCTGCTTCAGTTTCTGGAAATTGTATTCCAGATGAAGATCAGATGTTAGCTAACATCATAAAAGATAGCGGGTCCCAAATATCTGTATTTCACGATCAATGTGACGTGAATTTGTCAACAGATATTGGCAATGAGTTAGAAATAGACAATGAGTTAGAAATAGAATTAGCATTAGATGCAACTATAGGCAATATTCAAAATGCTTTTAATGAAAATGCATTGCGGTATTTTGGTGGGTATCTTTTGCACAAGCTGTTGCAAAAAACTGATTGCGAAGATTGTAATAGTCTTCTAAAATCATGTGATGAAATGTGAGTATTTAATACTCAATAAAAACTTCCATTATATTAATCATTATTTAAAATTGAAAGCCCCTTCTGACAATTTTTATAATTTGATTAAACTGCATTTTGAAACATTTAAGGAAATTTTCGACAAGAAACCATACATCGCTAGACTTAAAGAAAAAATTGTTCTGTACTGCATGCACGCTACAGCAAATTCATCTTTATATAATGAATGGTTTTCCCCCACCCACCCTTGTTTTGATCATATTTCAATTCCTTCTTGATCATTTTATATTAATTTTAATAAGGAAGAACTGCAAATGGCTAACTGAAAAAATAGTTGGAAAAAGTAATAGCTTAAATAAACAAAAATTAAAAATGATTCAGGAATAGGCAGTTTATTAGAAAAATTGAGGTGATAAAAAGAAGGGCATTCAATGCTTTCTCCGCAAATCAAATAGGCAAATAGCCAGTTTATTAGAAAAATTGAGGTGATAAGAAAAAGGGCATTCAATCCTTTCTCCGCAAATCGGATCCGACCGAAATCGTTCACACAATTAAAATTACGTGAAAGGCACACGCCAATTTGCATATCATGTAAGTATACCCACGCGCATGAACGCTTTCATACCCTACATACAAATAATAATAATAATCTTTATATTTTGCATGAGCATGGCAAGCGCTTTGAAAAGATCAGCATACTCTTCACTCAGAAGGTAAGAAATGAGATCGTCTTGATTTGCAGCTCGCGAACAAATTTTAATTTGTTTTTCTTTTTTCTTTTTTAAATTAAGTGTTTATTTACAGCTTAACGTACCGCTACCTTCTACGCAACTTAATCTAAATGGAAAAACTACTACTTAAAGCTATGTTTATTTTAACATAGAATACATAACAATAAGACAATAACAAGATATATTATTTGAAATTTTATTTCTTATGGGTAATGCACTGTGGTTCCGCCAGAGGCCAAAAATAAAAAAATTGATCACAACGAAAAAAAAAACTTGTATGCAAATTGTCTCTAAAATGTTCACTCTTTGCTATGGCAAACCGGATTTTACTAGAAACATAACGGGACTTTCTAAAAATAGAACAAAACACATGAACACGTGTTAATTTTCAGAGCAAAACCAAGCAGAAGCTAAAACTTTCAACGCCAAAGTTACTTTCAAATCGTTCGCGTGTTCTTCCTATAATTAAATATTAATAAGTTATCAATGGATTTTGAAGTTAAAGGTGTTTATTTAATTTTCGTAAACAATTAAAAATTTTCTTGTGTTTCTGTCTTTTTAAAATAAATGTTTTATGTAACCCTTGTTTTTTTTCCTTTTTTGCGCAAGATTCTGATGTTTACTTAGAGTTTTAGTTGTGTTCCCCCACGATTCCCCAGTCGACATTATATTTTTTTAATTAATCAAAGTCTTAACTTAATAAATTTGTTTAAGTCAGCTGCGGAAACTTGCGGATGTGTGTGTAATAACTAGTAGTCTAACACATCTTCTTATCTTTCAAGGTCAAAATTGCCCAGCAGAGCCACTGCATTTGTTTTGTGTACTGTGTGTTTGTTTCGTCTGTACTTATGGTGAATAATTTATGTAAAGAGACTATTAATATTTATGCATTTTTGTTTTTAACTTTAAATTTGATAGGCAACATACAGTCTGTCAAGAAACACTTTACACAGTGCACTATGGGTAAAAAGCCCGATTTTTTGGCATAAATTGTCCCTGAAGAGATAGAAGCTTGAAATTTTGCACACATATTAGTATGAGTTTTTTAGAATTTCGAATTTTTTTTTTTCAAAATTGAACCACGCCCACACACCCTCCCCCTATAGGTGAATTTATTAAATTGTTAAAATTAAGACGGATGCTTACATGTACGTGTACGTGCTTATATATATATTTATTTTATATAATTTTTATTAAATATTTAATGCATTTAAGTATATTTAATGTATAGGAATGACCACCATAGCTTCGGACCATCAGATTTCTGAAAGAACTTAAAACATATAGCACATATAAGCTTAGGTCAATTAAATATATATAGTTTTTTTTTCAATTCACAAGCAATACTTAACATTTTGAATTCAGTGCTAATATTCTTCTTCTTCATCTTCTTCTTCGTCTTCTTCTTCCAACTCAATATAATTCCTTTCGTAATCGTCTTCATAGGCGTCTTCATCATCGTCTTCAGAATCTTTCTCTTCTCCGCTTTCGGTTGAATTAGTAATCCTTCTAAATGTTCCAGAAGGCTCAATAAAATATGGCTCTAAGAGTGCAATAACTTCTGTAGGCAGTTTTTTCTTTCTATTTCGTCCAGCTCGTTCTTTCAAACTGAGACTAGAAATAAGTGGGTCAGATGAGTCTAGTGCTCTATTGAATACATCACTTATGTTTTGTAATCGGCTACATTTCCTAGCATGCGATTTGCGATCGTTTTTGTAAATTTTATTTCGGGCTTCAGACGCGTGTTCACCCAAAACACCAACTGGAATTACACAGCTGTCCATTATTTGATGTCCATGCACCAAAACTTTGTGGATAGTTGGGGACATTGGATACCAAAAATATTTTAACATATACAAATTGAATGTTTTTTCACACAAAGCCTTAAATTTGCCGGAGTTCACCCTATGCTCGCAAGAGATAGCAATCAATATTATATAAAAGTTTTTTAAAATGTCTTTGTCAAAATTTAAAATGGTTGCAAACAGCTCAACATTTCCAAAAGCTCTTCTTGCTGTGTTGCCGTCATTAGTGTTACCACTTCCATTTTGTTTCGGATTGTCCACATTAAGACCCATTTCATTCCACAGCCTTCTTTGGATGTACTGTTTCTTTTCAAATATAAGTTGCTTATCAGATCCTTTAACGCGCCATTTTTTTAATTCCATTCTGTATGAAACTTTTAGTACAAACTCCAGAAATCTTATCCATGCATGTAGAGGGCTTACTCCATACTGAAGGCTTTTGGAATTGACAGTAAATATTCCTGAGTTATAGTCTATTGTTTTCAGTAACTGATTTGGCTTTGCTCCACATAATGGGCAAACTTGGCATGAGTTGGTTCCAGTTAAAACATTCAAAACTTTCCCGTCTATTAAAGTCATGTACGGCTTATAATCAATGCATATACTTTTTTCTTTGAAAATATATAAATGACCTTGTAGGTTTTTAATTTGCTCATCTAAATTGAACTTCTCCTTCAATATATGCTCAGTTGTTTCCTTAATAAATTCTATTTTCAAAGGCCGACAAAATCTAACTGACTGTGGAATACTATTAAGCCAAATGATTTGATTATTTTCATCAACTAATTTCAATGGAATTATTGTTGTTATGAATAATGAATGATCAAATCCGATATGATCATCATCTTGAAAGCGCTGCTTATAAATGCTTTGTCCTGTAGAACCGTCGAATCCATAACTTAGTATTAATGTACAACGTGTTGAATTCGATATTTTAAGAATATCTTGCTGCATCTGAAGAACACGATCAACTGTGTGATTTAATAAGTTTTGTAATGATACTTCCACTTTTGTCTCGGAGTACATGATTTCTTCAGGTCTACATTTCAATTTAATTTCTTTTATTTTTGCGTAAGGCGGAAAAATGTCAAATCCTTTTTGCTTATTTAGCGCCTTAATGTTCAGGTATTGTTGCTTAGTCAATCCATTTTCAATCAAAAATGCTAAGGCTTCATCAACACTTATTGTCAACGGATCATTTTTCTCAATCTTATTTTTAATTTCACATAATGTTTCGCTTGCCATAGCTTTCTTCAAAACATATGTCGTATCGGTTTCCATTGATTTTTTAGATGAAACGAATGCAGCATGTATTAAAAGAGGCGTCGAGTTAGCAGTGTCTGCAGCAAGCTCAGAAGCCAATTTTCGTTTTAAACGAGGGCCAGCCTCATTATATTCTAATTGTTTCCGACCTGCTCTTTTAAGTGGTCTGCCGTATGAAATGACCTTAATGTTTGACTCTAGCCAAAGATGATGCTTTTTCTTAAAGCGTTCCAGCATTCGATTGCACTTTTGCAAATTATGCTTAATAAATTCAACAAACATTTTAACTTTTTGCTCAATTAACTTAAGTTGATCGACAGACATGTTTTCTTTGCCTATTTTGTGCACAATATAATCTTTAACAGCACTTTCTTGTCGCTTGTTGCTGTTCCACACTTCCAGCAGCATGGAATTGCTGAACTCATGTGCAACTGCAACATGTCGATTATTTTTTAAAGGGGCAAAAAGGGGCAAGATGTCTTTTTAATATTGGATTTAGCAAACATTAGTACACAATTTGTCATTTCAACATTTCAAATGCATTCGACTGGTCACAAGTTATGTCTAACGAAACGCACATGTAAATATTAGTTTTGATCTAAAAATACACACAGCAACACATGACAAAATTGAACAATAAATCACAGAACTACAAAATAAATTGCAAAGATCTTATTCGACATACCTTCTTGAACTTTTTCCATAACAAAACTTTTTCACTACTTCAAACTGAAAAGATTTATTCACTTTGAAAGTTGAGAATGATTTCCCGCGCTTTTTTCGATTTAACATGCAAGCCTGCATCAGCTGACTTTGACGAAGCTCAAAACATAAACAGCAGTCTTGAAAATTTTATAAAAATTTTTTTTACATCTACTGGGGTATTATAAATGAGAAAAGCAAAGCAGTTGGCGGATACTGAAAAAAAAATTTTTTTGATTTATGCCAAAAAATCGGGCTTTTTACCCATAGTGCAGTGGAAAAAATCTCAATTTTTTGACTTTATGGACAAAAATAAATAGTTTTTGTTTAATTTAACTAATTTTTTTTTAATGGTTAACTGTTTAATAGGTATTTTTAAATCAAATTATAAAAAACAGAAACAAAAACAATAAGGGTGGAACTTAAAAAACAACAAAAACTTAGATTACTCATATTTGACACTGTCAAGAAACTCTTTACACATTTTGTTCTCTTCATCTGTTTTGCTCTCATTCGAAGAAATAACGGGGCTTTACCGTTAACGATGCTTTTAGAATCTCTTTATACATCTCTATTTGTGTGTTTATTTTTCACTTTGTGCGAAATTTGGCTGAGTACACATGAAAAAAGCAATTTAATATTTTATTAATATTGCCCGGAAAGAGATTAAGCTTCGATGTTGTCCAATTGATCTTCTACAATCGGCAGTTGGGCAAATCACTTCCAGAATTAGTGGAAATGTTTTCCGTGTCGAGAAAAACAATATACAACGTTCTCAGTATGTCAGTGTGTGTTCGAACGCCTACATATTTTTTTAATTTATGGTGCTCCAAAAAGGGCACAAACACTGAAAAAGTACGAGCAATTATTACTGCTGTACAGAAAAATATTGAAAATAACGGGTTTATTTCTGATTTAAATGCGATTAGTAAACTTATTGGCTACATATGCAAAAAATTGTTTTATTTTGGATGCGTTACGATCGTAAGAAGTCTGCCGTTTTGCAATATGAATGCGATTGGCTGAGTGCAAAAGAATCCATTTTATTGGAATGCGCCCAAAATATATCCAAGAACAAGAAAAATGGGGAAAGTGATCCACGTGGCCGCAAAAAACTTGATTACATGGAGTCTTCAACGAGAACAAAGAAGATTCAGAGTTATTAGATTCAGTTCATAGTTTATTTTAAAATTTTGTACTATTTTTTAATTGTTATTGTAATTACAACTCATGTAAATATTTGTCAGTATATAAATAGCTTATAAATGGTTATTGTTTATTTATTTATTACATTTTAACAATTGGAATTTAGTGATTGGCGTATTTTTGCAATTACAAATACTATTTAAGAGATTTGGTAAAACTTTCAGCACTCTACTGGTCTTATAAGTATTTTTGGCCGCGCTTCCATACAAGCGGAACCACTGTGTAATGGGAAGATTTTTTATATCAAGACACGATCCAGCAGGTCTTGAGGGTGATGTCGTTTTAATTTTTCCCTAGTGCAAGTGCGGCGACTGAGAGCTGCAGTACCTATCCAGTATTGTCTGCTTTAACAAATCAACTTCCATTTGGCATTGCTGCAGATCGCGGCACTTTAACTGATACTCGCGCTGTAGTTCTTCACGATCCCGCTACTCATTGATCCCCCTGCGCAGATCATCCAGCTTGCGTTGCACCTCTTGTTTTACTTGTACCGCTTTCTAAAAAAACCTTTGTTTTACGCTGAGAAGAGATGAGCCCACTGTCGTTCATATAAACAACACCCCCCTTGAAAAAACCAGGGCTATAAAATACTTGGGGGTTATTCTGGACAAGCGTCTAACCTTCAAGCCCCATATCATGGCAATTGCAGGCACCTGCCGCACCCGTCTTAAGCAAATGTCCTGGATGCTTCACAGTAAAAGCAAGCTGCCGCTGAAGAACAAGCGCAAGATACTGACGCACATCATCACTCCAATCTGGAGGTACGGTGTGCAAATATGGGGAGTCGCCGCAAAGACCAATAGACACAAGATGCAAGTCATACAAAACAAGGCTCTGCGTCAAATTACTGGCTGCCCTTGGTTTGTCCGCAACTCTGGGCTACATAGAGGCCTCAACCTGGACACTGTGGAAGAACAAATCTCCTTCCACTCGAGTCGCTATAATGACCGCCTGATGGTCCACGCCAACCGGCTCGCAAAAAAGCTGCCAACCTCCAGACCCATCAGAAGGCTAAGAAGACGCCAGTTCGGAAGCCTTCTCACCCCCACTGTAACTTAGTTCTACTCTGTATATATGTTTAAATTGTATAAATAATTGTAAACCTGTGATGTTAATTGTGTGATCCAAGGGAGATAATGGAGTAGAAAGATGCTCCGGTGCTTCCTACTAAAAAAAAAAAAAAAAAAAAAAAAAAAAAAACCGCTTTCTAAACGCGCTCCTTTTCATGCACATCCGTCTGACAAATTGCAATCGCATCTTGAACTTTACGCCTTGCCTTGATCTCGCTCAGATGCTGATTCCTGCTCGTCTGCAACTGGTTACGCATCTCATCCAGCATTGTCTTGATCTCCATGGACTCGTTATACAGCACGAAGAACTGCAATTGCAAGCACTTATACTCTGTCGTCTCCGCGATGACCGAAGCACGTAGCTGGCAGATATCCATTTTAAGCTTCTCGACTTCCTTGAGTGTTTCACGATGCGTGGCATACAGCTTATCAAGCTCCTGTGACCGATTGTTCGCCAATTCCCGATACTCCACTAGCTCTTTCTGCAGCTCCTCCAGATGATGACTATTCACATTAATCGTTGCACTGCCACTACCACCGCTACTGGGCGTCTTTGCAGTGAGCGCATCCTGATTCTTCATCGTGTGCGGAAGCCATTATTTTTTCAAATTCAAATCTCTGTTGAAGTTTTCTTGAAATAAATCAAACACAGTTTTGTAAATGTAGCTGAAGTAGTACTACTTCATTTAAAGCGTAGGATGGAATACAGTCATGATTTCATGACTAAAACCATTAGGCCATTAAAAGTGGCTGATGCAATACGATTTTTAGTCGACACAGAACTTTATAGGAAGCACCAGGTTACTGTTAATGAACAGTGGCTGTCTTCCCTTTCGTCTGACGAAATTCCATTCGTTGCATCAGCTGAAGACAGGGACATAGTTTCAGAGTTAGCACAAAGATCTCTCAAGCTTCAACAAACGAGCAGAATAGTAGAGAGCCGGAATATATTAACCCAGGAGGCCAGGAAACACTTTTAGAAAATGTCCCTGTAGAAAATAGTTATAGCCCCTGGAGAAGGTCAGCGACCATTAGATATGATCGAAGATTGCGATTCTGTGGAGCTAGCCTTCCCAACTAACTTTGCAGACCATAGTTAGATCAGAGCTTAGAAATTTCGATAGAAGAGGTTGTAGAACTGATAAATTATTTCTTAACTATAAAAAGTTAGAAATTATTAATATTAGAAATAATACATCTACATATTTGCTTGCGTAAGCACAGCGCCACTTAGGGCATTACAGTCGCTCCTAATGAAGAGCATATAGACCTATTAGTTCGCCACGATGATGGCAATAGAGTTTTAAAAGGCACCAGGACTTCACCTGTTCACTGGGAAGCAGAAAAAAAAAGTTATGGCTATGATGATTTGATCACATTTTCTGCAGCAGAAACTAGGTGGTTGGAGCTACTAGTAATACTTTCTAGGAATGTAGACAAAGTTGATATTTCAGAAGAAGCAGTTATCTGTTTAAGTTTTGACAATAAAGCGCGCCTTATTAGAGCTGATCCTGTGACTTGTGCTAGGTATTTTGATTTTCGTTATAGGCAGGTTTTAAAACTATTGAAAAACGAAAACGGTGTTTTTGGTAGGCATTATGTTGTAAGGTTTTATTGGCCAGTTGTGTTCCAACAGAGAGGCTCCCCCCATATTCACGGTATGTTTTGGCTGAAATATGCTCCCAAGCTTGACTCGTCTGATGAGTCAAGCATTCCTAGAGTAAAGTCGTTTATTGATCAGTTTATCACAACTGATACTGATTGTCCGGATATGGCTCCATATCAAATCAAATCCACAATCACGGCCACTCATGTAGACGAGAAGTTAGAGCCCAAAAAAATTGTAGATTCGGTATTCCATACCCTCCTATGCCCCAGACAGAAATTTTGTTCCCATTAGAAGATGGTGCTCAAAATGTAGATGAGCATCGTAGAAATTTCGAAAAAATTAAGGGCTTCTTGGAAAATTCGTTTGATCGTGAAACCATAGAGTCTCTAAATATTTTCAATTGCTTTTTGTCCCACGATCAACTTAACCTTAGTTATGACTGTTATATTAATGCACTTAGGTCTAGCATCAAGAAGCCAAAAATTTATTTAAAGCGTTCATTCGCTGCAATTAAGCTTAACGCTTATAATAAAAATCTTCTTCAGCTGCAGCGATCTAATATAGATATTCAGTTTATATTAGACCCCTATGCTTGCTGCAGTTACGTCATTAATTATATTAACAAGTCCCAGAGAGGTATTTCAAAAGTAATGCGCGAAGCAGTTAGTGAGATTAGTATGGGCAATGTAACAATTAAGCAAAAGTTACAACATATAGGCCACAAATTTATTTCGGGCACTGAAATATCTGCCCAGGAAGCCGTTTACTGGTGTTTAGGTATGCATTTGTCCGAAAGCAGTAACGCTGAAGTTTACATAAATACTTCACTGCCAGAGCATTCTACTTAAGTCTAGACAACAGTTAGAAAATTTACCCGATGGCTCAACAGATATTTTCTTATTAGGGCTCTCAGAGCATTATATTCAGCGCCCAGACGCTTTAGAGACTTTATGTCGGGCTGACTTTGCTGCTTATTATAGTTTCAGCAAACAGCAGGGTGGAGCTCGCCAAATTTCTGAAGAACAAAATGATCCTGAAGCACCAAGGTCAGAATCATTAGTTTTTGCACTTCGCAATGGAAGTGGTTATATTAGAAAAAGACGCTCTCCCAGTATTATTAGATATAGGAGATTTAATATTAATACTGAGAGAAGCCAATACTTTGGGGAATTAGTTATGTCATATGTCCCATGAGGAGATGAGGAGGCAGAACTAGTTAGGAGAGACTGCGTATTGTTCTGTAGCCTAAATCAGGAGTTAGTTGAGACAAATCGTAGGAAGTATAAAAGCTTAGAGGATAGTGAGCTTCAGTATGCTCTTAACGACGCAGTGCAGAAAGAAAATGAAGTCAGCATTGAAAACAGAGAGGTAGTAGATGATAGTCTTAGAGTATTAGGTTTACCAGAAATAGATCCTAGATTGAATGTCTTAAACATCAATGGAAGGGATGAAAATCAGGATTTAGAAAATAATAATGTCCGTTTTATTAAGCTGGCAGCTTTGTTTTCGTCCGATAGGATCCAAGATCTCGTTAAATCTTTAAATTTAAAGCAGAAAACTTACTTTACACATGTATTGCACAATGTAAAACGTAAGTCAACATTTTATGAATTCGTTGGAGGTGGTGCTGGTGTCGGAAAGAGCCGTCTAATCACTTCCATTTTTCAAGCATTATCCCATATGTTTAATAGTAGGCCTGGGAATAACGATTCAGTAAAAATTTTACTCTGTGCCCCAACAGGTAAAGCTGCTTTCGGAATTAGTGGTTCGACGCTACATTCCATGTTCTCTCTACCAGTTAATCAATCTGGTTCTGATTTGAGAGCTTTAAGTAATGACTTAGTCAATAGTTTACATTCAAGGTTAATAGACCTTAAGTTAATTATAATAGATGAAATATCTATGGTAGGATCCAAAGTGTTTTCGCACTTAGACTTACGAAAGTTATCACTAGTAGGCGATCGTTGGATTTTTGAATCCAAATCCCATGATCCCTACAGTGCTATATATACTTCTTCGCTCTGGGATCTCTTTAAGTAGTTTGAGCTCACAGAAATAATGCTACAACGGGAGGATCTAAATTTTGCGTCTGCTTTAAATAATATGGCATCGGGAAATATGACACCCGATGATGACAACATAATCAAGCTTAATGATATTCCAACGGATCCATTTATTTTCGTTGGTGAAGATTTTATTAAAGCTACTTATTTAAATGCAGCAAATAGAGCCAGAATTTTAGAAGTCGTGAGTAGCTTTAGGTTGTCCGAAACACAAGGTCTCTGTAAATCCCTCCTTTTAAAAACAACTGCCAAATATATGATTACGGTCAACGTAGATACTGAGGATGGGTTAGTTAATGGGGCAACAGGAATTTTGATGCAAATTGATTTCGATGCATCCAACTTTCCAAATGTTTTATGGATGCAATTTCTAGAGGATAGTGTAGGAAGTCTTGCTCGCTCAAAATGTACACATCGTACAGAAGCTTTATGGACCCCCATTCAAAAAATAGTTAGAAATTTCCAATATAGAAAAAATGAGCAAGTTTCCATTGACCGTAGGCAGTTTCCAGTTGTACCCGCAGAGGTTATAACTAGTCACAAAAGCCAGGGAGCTACGTACAGCAAAGTAGTGGCCCACACTTGCTCTCGAATGCAGCGTGCTGCAATATACATATGTATGTAGCTTGTAATAGGGCAACAACTGCTTCGGGGTTGATTATTATTGGAGATTCTGTTCCTCCTAAGCCTCCCAAAAATGATGATAAGGTCCAAACCGAAATACTCCGATTGCGTACTGAAAAGCTACTTCGATCACATTACGATCATTTAGTTGACAGTTCCGCCATAGATATTTTTTTCCATAACACTCAGAGCATTAATTGTCATACAGTCGTCCGTATTATGTATCGTTGAAGCGTCAACGTACGCAAACGAAAATGTAAATATTCCAGGGTTTAGTATTGTTGTCCGTCTTGATTGCGAGGTAATACCAAACGCAATACGACCTAAAAGGGGAATCATCATTTATGCTAGAGATACAATTTTACATAAGATCTCAAGCTGCATAGGCGTCAGGAAAATAAACGGATTATCCGTTTTTGAATATTCCATATTTAGGTTTAAATCGTTAAGCTTCATAGTTGTATATAAAAGTCCGCCTTATCCAGTCCGTTTGTTTAATGCAGAATTTCAGGATCTATTTACACAATATCCCTTTTTGGCAGAAAATTGTATAATTTTATTAAATTTCAACTTGTGTTTGAGCAAATTCGAATCGGCTAGGACTTTATATGAAGAGTTGGAAGCAGAAGCTTCAGAAGCTTATTAGATTTGAAAACGCCTACAACCAATTGTGATTCGCACATTGATTGGGCGTTTTCAAACCTTTCCACAGTGGCAGATTTAAAGAAAATAGCGGCATAAACTAAAAAAAAAAGATTAAAACATTGCTATTAAATGAATATTATTTTCCCTAAATAAGTGTTTTATCTATTTGAAAATACAAAAATTTTAATTATTCATGCACCCCTGGCCTTCTGACAACCCTGCAAAATCTGCTGTTTGTCGCACGTGGTTCTTGTGTTGATTTTGCTCAAAAGCTTGTTTAACTTTTAATGATCTATAATTCGCTTAATAAAACAGCTAGAGGTATTGGTAAATATGGAAAACATAGTTCAAGGTATATTGATCATTGTGTTAATGCCAAAGAATTTGTACTTGTGTGTTTTGTCTTTCGTTTCGTTTCTTATTGTTGGTATTGTTTGTAGAAGAAACTTAACCCCAACGTTCTGTGATTTGTGGACTAAATGTTACCTGCTTCTCGCTGCTACTTGAAAGTAAGAATGCAATTTTTTTCCCTTAAATGTTCTTAAGATGACGCCAATAATTTTGCTTGCGCTTTTTTGCGCCTTTTTAAAATATTTGCTGTCACTAAAGAAAAGAAAAACATCGTATTAAAATACTTTATCTTAATGCTTATAATTTTTAAACTACAGATCACAGTTTACAAAACCTGCTAATAAAATCAATATCACTAATCCAACAGAATAAATCCATAATATGTCATAAACACTCTCCGTATAACGTACTCTTTAACGCAGCTCAATGCACTTCATCCTAAAATATAAAATGAAATCAACGGCAAAACAAAATTAACTAATAAAACATTTACTGACCTCAACACGCAGTATATCAACTCCGCACACGAACTATAATCTAAAAAGAAAGTAAATAAACAAGTAAATAAAATCTAAATTAATAAATAAAAGAACAAAACACTCATCTCTCCAACTCTGAGTAGCAGTTCGTGTAACGCTTGTTAAAAAAGCCAATCACTTCCACCTGAAATAAATATTCATCAACAATCGCCGAATAAACACCAAAAACTATACTTACCAAAATAGTAAAAAACAAGTCAACCCAGCCCAGACAACCAGAAACCTGCAAAATAAATTAAAATAATTAAATAAAAACAACTACTGAAATAAATATTAAATAATTTTTGATATAAGTCAAAGAGCGCATAAAAACAAAAAAGGAAAATATCGCATAAACATCGATAACAAAAAACAACCAAGCTATCGAATTGCGACTCGTCAAGCCAACTCTTACCACTAACCATACAACACATAGACTAGACAACTAGAACAAACTTTTTCCACGGACCAGAATATGAGCCAAGCGACCGCTCAACTTCGTATTTGTTCGGTTTGGGCAATTCAGGGCTGGGCAGTCAAAATATGAAACGACGAATTCATTGCGGTGCAAGCGCTCAACCGGCATGGTCGCGGTTTCGTATGAGTACATTCTGTGTGCTATTTTTCTTTACTCTCCCTCTCTCTTTTTTCTCTCTCTCTCTCACTCTATGCGAGCACAAGCCAGCAGCCCACAAAAATTGAAATTTGTTCGCGAGTGGCGATTCGCGACGATCTCATCTGCCTTTCTTAGTAAGAGTATGCCGAACTCTTAAACGGTTTTGCCATGCTCATGCAAAATTTTAGTGTTTTCGTAAAGATTTTTGGGAAGGGTATGAAAGCGCTGATGTGCATAAGCATTACTTTTTCGCGATGAGCATGCACACACACATTTACTGCGTCTTGCTACATGTATGAGCAGTTATGTGACTGTGTGCGAAACTTTTGCTGTCTGTAGCAATTGCAGGGACCAACATTTGCAGTTTGTTTTCTTGCTACCTGCGCTATTCAGTAGTTTGTCTATTTTGTATGGTTTGAATTGTAGAGTGACTGTCAAATGAGCCTCTACGACTTGTAGCAGTCATTTTGGGAATAATGAGTACATGGTGTGTTCTGACATTGTCAATACATATTAATTTCCAGATCCACTTAAATCGTTTCTAAACCGTTCTAAAAAGTTTTGGGGGCTATGTTACTAAATAAGTTATAATAATTATTATTTATTAAACATGTATAAAAAGAAATGCATATGTATGCATATAAGCATACATGCCATATGCATGGGTCAAGAGATTTGACAGTCTACAAGGCCGAACAAATTTAAGACCGTTCCCACAATTCTAAGGCCGAGGTCCACAAGAATAACAAACTGCAAATGTTGGTCCCTGCAATTGCTACAGACAGCAAAAGTTTCGCACACAGTCACATAACTGCTCATACATGTAGCAAGACGCAGTAAATGTGTGTGTGCATGCTCATCGCGAAAAAGTAATGCTTATGCACATCAGCGCTTTCATACCCTTCCCAAAAATCTTTACGAAAACACTAAAATTTTGCATGAGCATGGCAAAACCGTTTAAGAGTTCGGCATACTCTTACTAAGAAAGGCAGATGAGATCGTCGCGAATCGCCACTCGCGAACAAATTTCAATTTTTGTGGGCTGCTGGCTTGTGCTCGCATAGAGTGAGAGAGAGAGAGAAAAAAGAGAGAGGGAGAGTAAAGAAAAATAGCACACAGAACGTACTCATACGAAACCGCGACCATGCCGGTTGAGCGCTTGCACCGCAATGAATTCGTCGTTTCATATTTTGACTGCCCAGCCCTGAATTGCCCAAACCGAACAAATACGAAGTTGAGCGGTCGCTTGGCTCATATTCTGGTCCGTGGAAAAAGTTTGTTCTAGTTGTCTAGTCTATGTGTTGTATGGTTAGTGCTCTTACCTAATTGAGTAAAACAGTCACTAAGATCAATATTGCGTCATTTGAAAAAGAAAGAAAAAATAAAAAGAAACTCACCGATTAACAAATTGAATAATAATTTAACTCCGCCGTCCTGTAATAAAAAGTTAAAAGTTATATATAAACGCTAAATCTAAAAGAAAGAAGTCAATCACCTCCATCTGAAATACTCATCAATAGACGACGAATAAACAACAAGTACTATACTTACCAATATAATAATAAACAAGAACCAAAACAATAAGAAGATCAACCAGCCCAACATCAAAACCGACTACGCCACCACTAGACGAAATCGACAACAAAGGAAAATAGAATTAGATATAGTCTAATTAAGTTAAGGAAGCTCACAAGACATTGTCCCGACCCTTCCCCCCTAAATTTAAATATATTTACAAAAACCAATAAAACAACAAAACTTAATATTTACATAGAATGCTATAATAGCTGTTATTAAAAAAAAAAAATATATATATATATATAAAGATAATATCATTTTTGTTAATACTGAACCTTACATTTAAGTTAATTTAAGATGTCATTATATTTTCGAAAAATGTATTTGAGAACATTGATGAAAATAAAAAGTCGCCCTGACTATTGTGATTCCTCTCCTTATAGCTGCTAGCCAGCTGTTAAGGCTGAGGAATACAATACAGAGCGCAATTTTGTATGCGTGCATACAAAGCCGAAAAAAAAAAAAAAAAACTTAACCCCAACGTTCTGTGATTTGTGGACTAAATGTTACCTGCTTCTCGCTGCTACTTGAAAGTAAGAATGCACTTATTTTCCGTTTAATGTTCTTAAGATGACGCCAATAATTTTGCTTGCGCTTTTTTGCGCCTTTTTAAAATATTCTAAAAGGGTGTTTGAAAAGTTAAATGAAAATCTTGAGGCAGCTAATAAGCTTGAAATAAAGAAAAAAAATCGAACTTTGTCGCTTATATATGCAATTACATGCCAAAATGCCAAAGAAAAATAGAAAAATTCAAAGAAAAACACCAACAGTTCGTTGATTCCAAAATGACAATATATATTGAAAGAGCTGCTGTGAAAGAGTGTTCCGTTGGTCGTCCACGGCTGACTTATGATGAAGGCAGTAGTCGTTTAAAACGAAAGATAGCTTCAAATATCGCGAGTAGTCAAGGGCACAATACAGCAATGCTGTTTCATGCAACTACCATATGCGCCAAGAAATCAAAATGTGATGTGTTCACCGAGCAATTGATTCATCAGATCCCCTACTTTCAAGTAAATATTTTTTGGATAAATACAACAACGACAATTATAAACAAGTAAGAACGTTGCAGTTAGGCGCAACTAACTGCGATATACTTTGTTCCCATAGCTGCATCTTATTTATTTAATAAACATTTAATTAACGAAATATTTCGGCAATTAGAAAACGTACATGGCAAGCAACAAACGTTTTTCCTACACATACATACAGATTTACACATGTACACACTATACGAGTATACACACAATTTTCTTTGTATGCATACAAAAGTTTGCATGCCAGACTATTCTAAAGCTAGGTACACACGATGCAAACAATTTGCAGCAAGTTGATTGCTGCAATCAAATTTGCACGTTTGAACACGAGTGCAAACATTTTGCTGCAAACTAAAAATTTGCAATAATTGTTTGCGGCAAGTTTTATTGCTTGCCGTCTGAATACACAATTTTGACGTTAAGTTGGTTGCGCCAGTTGTTTGCATGGTTGCATGGGCTGTTTGCTTGCAGTGGCGATATTGCAGCAAACAAAGCAAAATGTGGGATCGACAAAAAACTATCGAACTAATAGAATTGTACGAAAAATATTCGATTTTGTGGGATATTTCTTCCACAGAATATAAAAATAAGTACAAAAAGCAAAGGGCTTATCATGAAATTGCGGAAAAACTAGAAAAAACGGATAATGACATCAAATCTAAAATCCATCATTTGCGCACACAATTTTTACAAGAGGTGCGCAGAGTGAAACAAAACAAGTAAGAAGGCTCTAATCGAGACGGCTCGACTACGAAAATCCCTGAACCCTGCTAAAAAGTGATACTCTTCTTCTTTACGCACTTATAAGCGCGCGCTCTGCTAACTGCGCAGTTGCTGCCGTGGCTTGGGGGTGGGTTGGGCTGAACTTTGGACGCTAATAACTCCATTTCTAGATGGACGATCTTCATGAAATTTGTAGAATGGATTAAGAGTATATAAATCTATCTATTTGCCAAATTGCAAGTCTCTAGTATTTGAAATGGGGCTCGTTGGCGAGCCGCTTCACACTACTACAAATTTGCACTTGAGTGTGCGCTTTGGAAATTTACGAACTACAAAAATGTAATATTTTCCTTAAATTTGTAGGTCTGATTGCTTCAACTGCTAGCGAGCTTTCATCACGCCGTTCAAGGTTGCATTGCGGATCGTTGGGATTGCGCCTAGGTCACAATTCAATCAACTTACAGTTGAGAAACTGGAAATGCAAATACAAACAAAACACCGCTCTTAATTTTATATTATTTATATTTATCACTTTGATTCAAACTATTTAGTATTATATTTTATTTTATTGAAATGAAATAAAAATAAATTAATTAATTAAAAGATTGAACCGTATTTAATGGGCTTTGTTTTTGTTTGGTTCAGGGTAGCATCTAGTCGAGCACTCTCGACTAGAGTTTTCTTGTTTTAAATTTCCTTTAGATATGAAGCTGAGGAAGAAATGACTGCAGTTCTGCGGAAAGTGGCAAAGTGAATATAACTGCACAAATGGGAAAATATGCGAGGAACATTTTGAATCCGAGTGCCTGATAGGCAAAGTTCAATGTGGTTTAGGTAAGTAAAATATAAGAGGGAATTTAAAATAGTAAGTTAAAATGTAAATTACATATTTTAAAATTATTTAAAGTGCAACGACTCATTTATCTGATAGTCAAATATTATGTGTATTGAGTTTTGATGAAATGAAAATATGAAGTGCTTAGTACTTATGATAAGCCTTCACTTTACCAGCCGTTAATTATGTTCAAGTTGCGATGCTGCGAGGTAAAACTTGATTACAATATATTTTAAGATATTAATTAAAATATATATTGGCTTAGTGGCAGACTGGAAGCAGTCAATTTTTTATGACTATGATTGTCCAGTGACGAATACCAAAATTCAAGAAATTTTAAAATCTACTCAAAATATGGGATACACCATAGTAGCTATGGTATGTGACTTGGGTGGAACAAATCGGGCACTTTTATCTTCCTTGGAAGTAACATACACGCAACCATGGTAATAAATAATTGTTATATATATTTTTTACAAATTATTAAATGTTACAATTATTGTAGGTTTTTATTTGAAGGAAGAAAGGTGTATGTTTTTGCGGATGTGCCACATCTTATAAAATTGATTAGAAATCATTATATAGATTCCGGATTTGTCATAAACGACAAATTTGTTAATGCGGCCATAATAGCAGAACTTCTAAATATTACTGCGGGTGACTTATCCATCACTCACAAAATAAGCCAAAAAAAATTTGACAGTCGCAAGAGCCGAACGGCAAAAAGTTAAAATGGCAACGAGGCTGTTTTCTAATACAGTGGCAGCAGCTATTCAAAGAGCTGCAAGCCATGGATATTTAAATGGTCATAATTGCTCTGAGTGCTACGAATTTTTTAAGACAGTGAGTTATATCTCTTACAAAATAATTTACAAAAAACTAAATTAATTAAAATATTGTTTTTTTTTTTTATTTTCAGACAAATGACTGGTTCGATGTTCTCAACGTTCGAGTACCGAGAACAGATAGCAGGTGCCGAATGCACGCTTACGGACTCGCATTTGAGACACAAAATAATATTTTGGACAAAATGAGCAGCCTTATATTAAACATGCGAGTCGGCAAAAATGCTAGAGACTTGCAATTTGGCAAATTTGGATGCTCTTCATTTATTTCGAAACTTTCATGATGATCGTGCATCTAGAAAGGGAGGTTTAAGCGTCCAAAATAGAGCCCAACCCACCCCCAAGCCACGGGAGCAACTGTGCGGTTAGCAGAGTGCGCGCTCAAACGTTCGTAATGATGAAGAGTAATAGCTTCTTTGCAGGGTTCAGGGTATCTTGTATTCGAGCCGTCTCGACTAAAGCTTTGTTACTTGTTTTTTCCTATTTCAATATTTTCATATATTTAACCATTTAATTGTGATCACTTAAGATTTTAGATTTCGTATCGAAGCGCTATAGTTTGAAGTACCCTATTGCCCAAACTATTCCTAGTAGATATTTTTCAATAACTGAAAATTTGTTGATTTCATGTTTGCTGGGAGTTCTATTGGAGTAACAAATAGGCTTAATTAAAGCTCGAATTTGAATTTATATGGATTGGGTTTAACAATCTCCGGTGTTTTAATGTGACCAAGGACATTTTATATTAGTTTTTGACTAGGTGACAATATATGTTCATCCAATGAAGTGGAGTAAATTATAATATAGTCTAGGTATACCAGGCAATATTTGTAGATTCTTAAGACCAATTGTGATACGTGTATATTTGTAATGAACATTGTTAGTGGAATGTCGAATGAACTCAGGATCCATTTGAATTTTGTGGTATCCTTTGGATAAGTCAGTCGTTGTGAGCTATTGACATTTTGCCAGTTTATGGAGTAACTCATCCATATTTGAAATGGGAAATTTGTGACTTTCTCTGTGTTCTATTTAAAAATACAAATGGGTGAAAAAGACGATGATTTCCATATTTGAATAATTAACTATTGGCTCACGAATAACAAATAATTATTAATTGGAAATCAATGTTTTATGTCGATTTTTCAACTCACTATACTGGATATCATAGAATTAATTGCTAGCTAAAAGTTCAACTCTGAGTCATTTGTTAGTTGTAAGTTCAAGTAATTTGTTTTATTTTTACTACTTTACTACTGTACAGTACTATGCTGTAAGAAATTAATGTATTCTTGCAGACCTGTAGTAAAGTGTTCTTAAAATACTGCACCCATTTCATTACTGTACAGTATTGTCTAGTGTGCAGAAGAATCGAGTACAACATTTCTACTGTTCTCAACTAGAGTGAGTAAAAAAAAAAAAATATATATATATATATATATAAAGATAATATCATTTTTGTTAATACTGAACCTTACATTTAAGTTAATTTAAGGTGTCATTATATTTTCGAAAAATGTATTTGAGAACATTGATGAAAATAAAAAAGTCGCCCTGACTATTGTGATTCCTCTCCTTATAGCTGCTAGCCAGCTGTTAAGGCTGAGGAATACAATACAGAGCGCAATTTTGTATGCGTGCATACAAAGCCGAAAAAAAAAAAAAAAAACTTAACCCCAACGTTCTGTGATTTGTGGACTAAATGTTACCTGCTTCTCGCTGCTACTTGAAAGTAAGAATGCACTTATTTTCCGTTTAATGTTCTTAAGATGACGCCAATAATTTTGCTTGCGCTTTTTTGCGCCTTTTTAAATATTCTAAAAGGGTGTTTGAAAAGTTAAATGAAAATCTTGAGGCAGCTAATAAGCTTGAAATAAAGAAAAAAAATCGAACTTTGTCGCTTATATATGCAATTACATGCCAAAATGCCAAAGAAAAATAGAAAAATTCAAAGAAAAACACCAACAGTTCGTTGATTCCAAAATGACAATATATATTGAAAGAGCTGCTGTGAAAGAGTGTTCCGTTGGTCGTCCACGGCTGACTTATGATGAAGGCAGTAGTCGTTTAAAAACGAAAGATAGCTTCAAATATCGCGAGTACTCAAGGGCACAATACAGCAATGCTGTTTCATGCAACTACCATATGCGCCAAGAAATCAAAATGTGATGTGTTCACCGAGCAATTGATTCATCAGATCCCCTACTTTCAAGTAAATATTTTTTGGATAAATACAACAACGACAATTATAAACAAGTAAGAACGTTGCAGTTAGGCGCAACTAACTGCGATATACTTTGTTCCCATAGCTGCATCTTATTTATTTAATAAACATTTAATTAACGAAATATTTCGGCAATTAGAAAACGTACATGGCAAGCAACAAACGTTTTTCCTACACATACATACAGATTTACACATGTACACACTATACGAGTATACACACAATTTTCTTTGTATGCATACAAAAGTTTGCATGCCAGACTATTCTAAAGCTAGGTACACACGATGCAAACAATTTGCAGCAAGTTGATTGCTGCAATCAAATTTGCACGTTTGAACACGAGTGCAAACATTTTGCTGCAAACTAAAAATTTGCAATAATTGTTTGCGGCAAGTTTTTATTGCTTGCCGTCTGAATACACAATTTTGACGTTAAGTTGGTTGCGCCAGTTGTTTGCATGGTTGCATGGGCTGTTTGCTTGCAGTGGCGATATTGCAGCAAACAAAGCAAAATGTGGGATCGACAAAAAACTATCGAACTAATAGAATTGTACGAAAAATATTCGATTTTGTGGGATATTTCTTCCACAGAATATAAAAATAAGTACAAAAAGCAAAGGGCTTATCATGAAATTGCGGAAAAACTAGAAAAAACGGATAATGACATCAAATCTAAAATCCATCATTTGCGCACACAATTTTTACAAGAGGTGCGCAGAGTGAAACAAAACAAGTAAGAAGGCTCTAGTCGAGACGGCTCGACTACGAAAATCCCTGAACCCTGCAAAAAAGTGATACTCTTCTTCTTTACGCACTTATAAGCGCGCGCTCTGCTAACTGCGCAGTTGCTGCCGTGGCTTGGGGGTGGGTTGGGCTGAACTTTGGACGCTAATAACTCCATTTCTAGATGGACGATCTTCATGAAATTTGTAGAATGGATTAAGAGTATATAAATCTATCTATTTGCCAAATTGCAAGTCTCTAGTATTTGAAATGGGGCTCGTTGGCGAGCCGCTTCACACTACTACAAATTTGCACTTGAGTGTGCGCTTTGGAAATTTACGAACTACAAAAATGTAATATTTTCCTTAAATTTGTAGGTCTGATTGCTTCAACTGCTAGCGAGCTTTCATCACGCCGTTCAAGGTTGCATTGCGGATCGTTGGGATTGCGCCTAGGTCACAATTCAATCAACTTACAGTTGAGAAACTGGAAATGCAAATACAAACAAAACACCGCTCTTAATTTTATATTATTTATATTTATCACTTTGATTCAAACTATTTAGTATTATATTTTATTTTATTGAAATGAAATAAAAATAAATTAATTAATTAAAAGATTGAACCGTATTTAATGGGCTTTGTTTTTGTTTGGTTCAGGGTAGCATCTAGTCGAGCACTCTCGACTAGAGTTTTCTTGTTTTAAATTTCCTTTAGATATGAAGCTGAGGAAGAAATGAACTGCAGTTCTGCGGAAAGTGGCAAAGTGAATATAACTGCACAAATGGGAAAATATGCGAGGAACATTTTGAATCCGAGTGCCTGATAGGCAAAGTTCAATGTGGTTTAGGTAAGTAAAATATAAGAGGGAATTTAAAATAGTAAGTTAAAATGTAAATTACATATTTTAAAATTATTTAAAGTGCAACGACTCATTTATCTGATAGTCAAATATTATGTGTATTGAGTTTTGATGAAATGAAAATATGAAGTGGTTAGTACTTATGATAAGCCTTCACTTTACCAGCCGTTAATTATGTTCAAGTTGCGATGCTGCGAGGTAAAACTTGATTACAATATATTTTAAGATATTAATTAAAATATATATTGGCTTAGTGGCAGACTGGAAGCAGTCAATTTTTTATGACTATGATTGTCCAGTGACGAATACCAAAATTCAAGAAATTTTAAAATCTACTCAAAATATGGGATACACCATAGTAGCTATGGTATGTGACTTGGGGTGGAACAAATCGGGCACTTTTATCTTCCTTGGAAGTAACATACACGCAACCATGGTAATAAATAATTGTTATATATATTTTTTACAAATTATTAAATGTTACAATTATTGTAGGTTTTTATTTGAAGGAAGAAAGGTGTATGTTTTTTGCGGATGTGCCACATCTTATAAAATTGATTAGAAATCATTATATAGATTCCGGATTTGTCATAAACGACAAATTTGTTAATGCGGCCATAATAGCAGAACTTCTAAATATTACTGCGGGTGACTTATCCATCACTCACAAAATAAGCCAAAAAAAATTTGACAGTCGCAAGAGCCGAACGGCAAAAAGTTAAAATGGCAACGAGGCTGTTTTCTAATACAGTGGCAGCAGCTATTCAAAGAGCTGCAAGCCATGGATATTTAAATGGTCATAATTGCTCTGAGTGCTACGAATTTTTTAAGACAGTGAGTTATATCTCTTACAAAATAATTTACAAAAAAAAAAAAACTAAATTAATTAAAATATTGTTTTTTTTTTTTATTTTCAGACAAATGACTGGTTCGATGTTCTCAACGTTCGAGTACCGAGAACAGATAGCAGGTGCCGAATGCACGCTTACGGACTCGCATTTGAGACACAAAATAATATTTTGGACAAAATGAGCAGCCTTATATTAAACATGCGAGTCGGCAAAAATGCTAGAGACTTGCAATTTGGCAAATTTGGATGCTCTTCATTTATTTCGAAACTTTCATGATGATCGTGCATCTAGAAAGGGAGGTTTAAGCGTCCAAAATAGAGCCCAACCCACCCCCAAGCCACGGGAGCAACTGTGCGGTTAGCAGAGTGCGCGCTCAAACGTTCGTAATGATGAAGAGTAATAGCTTCTTTGCAGGGTTCAGGGTATCTTGTATTCGAGCCGTCTCGACTAAAGCTTTGTTACTTGTTTTTTCCTATTTCAATATTTTCATATATTTAACCATTTAATTGTGATCACTTAAGATTTTAGATTTCGTATCGAAGCGCTATAGTTTGAAGTACCCTATTGCCCAAACTATTCCTAGTAGATATTTTTCAATAACTGAAAATTTGTTGATTTCATGTTTGCTGGGAGTTCTATTGGAGTAACAAATAGGCTTAATTAAGCTCGAATTTGAATTTATATGGATTGGGTTTAACAATCTCCGGTGTTTTAATGTGACCAAGGACATTTTATATTAGTTTTTGACTAGGTGACAATATATGTTCATCCAATGAAGTGGAGTAAATTATAATATAGTCTAGGTATACCAGGCAATATTTGTAGATTCTTAAGACCAATTGTGATACGTGTATATTTGTAATGAACATTGTTAGTGGAATGTCGAATGAACTCAGGATCCATTTGAATTTTGTGGTATCCTTTGGATAAGTCAGTCGTTGTGAGCTATTGACATTTTGCCAGTTTATGGAGTAACTCATCCATATTTGAAATGGGAAATTTGTGACTTTCTCTGTGTTCTATTTAAAAATACAAATGGGTGAAAAAGACGATGATTTCCATATTTGAATAATTAACTATTGGCTCACGAATAACAAATAATTATTAATTGGAAATCAATGTTTTATGTCGATTTTTCAACTCACTATACTGGATATCATAGAATTAATTGCTAGCTAAAAGTTCAACTCTGAGTCATTTGTTAGTTGTAAGTTCAAGTAATTTGTTTTATTTTTACTACTTTACTACTGTACAGTACTATGCTGTAAGAAATGAATGTATTCTTGCAGACCTGTAGTAAAGTGTTCTTAAAATACTGCACCCATTTCATTACTGTACAGTATTGTCTAGTGTGCAGAAGAATCGAGTACAACATTTCTACTGTTCTCAACTAGAGTGAGAACAGTAAAATGTAGTACACTTGAGCGAGTACAATATTTGTCTCGTTTCTACACGTTGTACACCATATACAATTATGAGAACAGCATTTCTGTCATGTCTAACAGCTGTACAAGTTATGACCCCCCCTACTCACGCGACTCTTATAATAAATATATAAATAATAAATATAAATATATACATTTTTAATTTTTAGAATTCAGAATATCAATTTAAGCGATGTTAGCCCATTGGCAAACCTTCTGTGTCCTTTTGAAGATTGTTCAAAAAAAGCTTGAGGGTAGTAACTATCCAACATTGCAACATTCTTTGAACGAATAATATTCCAAGAATGCATCGTTTCGAAACTGCATGTCTGTAGTATTTGAAATGCATTTTTTACACATTTGGGGGTGTGGGAGGAATCGGCGACCGGAATCCAAAATCTGACAAAAACCGAAATTGTAATAAATTAGTATCTATATATATGCAAAAGACTTGAAAACTCTAACTATAAAGATGAATTAGATATGATTTTATAACTGGTTCCCGATAAAGTTTTTTATCGACAACTTTGGAAATATACGAGTTATCGAATCTCTGAAACAAACTCGCACTGCGAGTGCAATATACGGACCTAACACAAGAAGAATTAACTCTCTAGCTTTTGTGTTTCCGCCCACAAATAAATTATCGCAATTTTTCGATTTAGAGAAGGAAGAAACTGTAAAACGCCTTGAAGAAATTATGATAGATACTCATTTAAAATACAACTCCGAACCAATTTATATGTTTCCACACAACCACGCAATATATGCTATTTTCGCTGACTATGCACAGCCTACACATAATAACAATACCCAATCCATTATAAATAATGAAATTCGAACATATCAAAATGTAACCATTCTTTATAGTGCAGACTTTAATGTACTTAATTGGTGGACAAACAACAAACAACAAACAACAATTTCCCCTACTTTTAAGGTTGCTTGTAAAATGTTAGCCGTTCCAGCAAGTAGTGCAGCATCCGAAAGAGCCTTTTCGGTTGCTAAAAATGTAATTAATTATAAACGTTTCAAAGTTGCAACAACGGATGACTTAGTAAATAAAATAATGTTTTTGCATTCAAATATTAATTTATTATAAATGAGTAATTTTTAGAAATATAGTGGTAATATCACGTCACATCACTTGTTTTGGCGCAATTTTGCTGGTCGACAGCAAATTTAGGTAAGAAATACAATAATATTTAATAGGTAATAAAGTATATTTATTATTTATTTATTTAAGAGCTAACTTATTAATAATAAAATTGAAGGCTAGCTTAGTACTATGGCTATGGCGGCAGGGGCCTTCAGCTCTAAAGTTGTATTTATTTTTTATTATTTTTGTTTTTTTATTTATTTATTTTTTTATTTATATGTGGTGGTATAGGTTTGTTATTTTTAAGTATTTCAGGATGTTTGATGCGTTTGAAGGAGTGGTGTTGGCTAAGCATTGGAGGGGGTTGGTGTTATTGAAAATTGCTTCTCTTGAGGTTTTAGTGAACTGCAGTTGGTGAGGATGTGCTCGAGTGTTATGGTGTCGTTGCAGAGGGGGCATACACCGGGAGATTTGTCTATGTAGTGTTTGTGGGTTATTTTGGAGTGTCCGAGTCTCAGTCTAGTTATTATTATTTGGTCTTTTCTCGAGAGGTGTAGTAAGTTTCTTTTAAAAATATGGTAATTGTTAAGTTTGTGTGGGTTGTTTGTTTGGTACCAGGTTGATGTTTCGGATATGTTGGATTGTAGTTTTGTGAGGTGGATGTTTTTTAAGTATTTTTGTATGTCATTTATGTTAAGGTTTTCCTTTGTTATTAGAGGCTGGTTCGCTGCATTTTTGGCAGAGGTATCTGCTAGTTCGTTCCCTACTATTCCTACATGCCCGGGCACCCAGAGTAGTTTGAATTTGGGGAAGCTTTTGTTAATTACATTGCGAGCAATAAAGTATAAGTCAGAGCGAATGTTCAGCAAAGCTGGACAAATTATAACGAGCCGACGAGCTGCCTTAAAACCTAAGCATGTGGACATGCTCCTTTTTCTTCATCACAATTCTTAGATCTTGGCAAAAGACTGAAAGACCAATTTAATTTTATCTTAATTCAAATTTGTTATGTTTTGTAATACACCATGAAGGATCTCAGTATGTTAAACAAATGAAATGTTTATTAAAATCTTTATTTTTATTGTTAAATATTCATTAATTTAGTTGGCTTTTGAAGTTGAATATTTTTCGATAGTACTATCAAATACTATTGAATATTTCTTGAAAAACTATCGAAACTATTGAATGTTGCAACCATCGATAGTTGTACAGCTCTAGTGTACAGTAAGTTTACTGCACACCAAAATAGTGTGCAGTAAAAACCACTGTACACTACTTTTAGTGTACTCATAAGGTGCTGCAATTAAATTTCAATTGCCTATTTTAATTTGTATGTATTACTTCTTGGGGGGATGGGGGAGAGCAGGCAAGGCAAAGTTTCTGATTGTGCTCAACTTGGTGAGTGCCAGTGCGATCCTTGTTCTTGCTCTTCTCAAGTCGAGTTATGGAGCGGAAGCCTGGACCGTGACGCAGTCAGATGCAGCTGCTCTTGGTGTCTTCGAGAGAAAGATTCTTCGCAAGATCTTTGGCGAAACCTATCGTATCAGGTGGAACGACGAGCTGTACGAGCTATACGGCGATGTTGACATTGGCAAGCGAATTGACATTCAGCGTCTTCGTTGGTTGGGTCACATTGCTCGTATGGAGGAAAACACTCCAGCTCGTTCGGTTTTGATGCGGTAGTTAGAGGACAACGAATAAGGGGTAGACCTCGAACCCGTTGGAAGGACCAGATGGAGGCAATCCTGAATGGTGTTACCAACTGGAGAAGTCGCGCACAGGACAGACAAGCGTGGAGGCAAATTGTGCATCAGGCTGTGCTCCGATAGGGAATTATTGTTATTGCCAATTAATAATTAATATTCGATGCCCCGCATCTTATTAAATCTCTTAGGAATATACTTCTAAAGCGAAATATTTAAACACCAGAAGGCATAGTTTCTTGGGATATAATTCGTAAATTATATGAAGTTGAGGTTAAAAATCTAACACGCCTTTGTCCGAAATTAACTCCAAAACATGTCAGTCCGAATTGTTTTGAAAAAATTAAGGTATTCGGGCGGGTTTGCTGATTGCAAAGATAGTGCCATTGCAACGGCTATATTTATAGAAAAAGTAAATAAACTGTTTGATGGTTTAAATAGTCATGTACTATTTGATAGCAATCCTTATAGGTGTGCCCTTAGAAAAAATAATGTAATTCACGAATACCTTCTGGAAATGCGTGACTACTTCCAAAATCTGCATTATCCATACAAAGTTTATTGCATTGATGGGATGATTGTAACAATCTCATCGGTAATTGCTTTGGCGGAAAATGTATGGAATGACAACACAGATGCTTTCTTTGTTGCCACTTCCAAATTAAATCAGGACCCGCTAGAAAATTTATTTTATTTAATTAGATGTCGGGGTGTTACAAATACAAATCCAAGTGTATTTGAATTTAACACAATAATTTCTAAAATGCTATCAATGAAAATGTTGACATCTGCTTCAGTTTCTGGAAATTGTATTCCAGATGAAGATCAGATGTTAGCTAACATCATAAAAGATAGCGGGTCCCAAATATCTGTATTTCACGATCAATGTGACGTGAATTTGTCAACAGATATTGGCAATGAGTTAGAAATAGACAATGAGTTAGAAATAGAATTGGCATTAGATGCAACTATATATATATTAGCGTCCAAAGTTCAGCCCAACCCACTTTTTTTGCAGGGTTCAGGGTATCTCGTAGTCGAGCCGTCTCGACTAGAGCCTTCTTACTTGTTATATTATTAAAATAGGTTACAAAATTTATATAAGTTTTTTTCAAAGCTATGGCCGAAAGAAGTATTGTGAAAAAATCAAGTGTTGGTGTGAAAAATATTGTCAATAGAAAATATACATGTGGAAATGGCGGGAAATGCATTATTAAAACGTGTGGTGCAAGTTATAGAAAAAGCTCTATTAATTTTCCAGTTCGATTATTTTCGTTTCCAACTAAAGATTTTCTTTTAAATAAGTGGATCAAAGCGTGTAATTTACCAAATAATTTGGACTGGAAAAGAGCTAAGATCTGTAACAAGCATTTCGAACGGAAATATATTCGTATATGCTATTTAAAAGGTAATGCTGTCCCAACTTTAAATTTATGTAAACCAAATTTTCCTTCACAAAATCTTACTAGCTTTAATGAGGAGGTTTATTCAATAGATCGTCAGGAAGAAGATATTACCCCTCATAGCTACGAAACGAAAACTTCAGATGAAGTGTTAGTTGAGTTGGAGAAGTTACCTATCCCAGATCAGGAGAATCAAACTGTTCAGAGTGAAAGTAGTGGGGAAGAAAATTTGTCGAATCTTTTAAGCTTTGACAACAATTTAAAATATCAGTTGTGGCAAGATTTGAGCACAGGTAGGTCTTCGTTTTGTGAAAATTGCTTAAAGAGAGAGGAAAATGAGGTATATTATAGGAAAAAATATTTTTATATGGAAATACATTTAAAAAAAGTACAGAAAGAGTTTAGTGATTTAAAAAAAAGATATGTAGCCTTAAAAAATGCTTCTAGATACAGAAGCATTTCTTATAGAACTAGAAAAGTAAAAATGCGTAGCAATGTCTTCACGACAATCAATAAATTACCAAATGTTTCTGAGCAATCAAAAGTGTTATGTAAAATGCTTTTGAAAACTAGTCATGCTTATAATAGCGCTGAAAGGGTTATATCACAAAATATAAACTTTTACTCAGCTAGGGCATATCTTAGGGATGTTCTCCAGTTAAGACTTCCCTGCAAAACGTAGTAGATTTTTAGGGCAACAAGTCTGTGTTTTTCTTGTTAGGGGTCTTTTTGAGAATTGGAAGTATGTTTTAAGCTATACAATTTCAGCTAATGGCATAAAACATACTGACCTCAAAAATAAGATTGAGGAAAATATAGGGTTATCGCAAGCATTGGGGCTTAGTGTCAAAGCCGTAGTTTGTGATCAGGGCTCTAATAATAGAGCAGTTTTTAATAGATGGGGTATTAATCAAAACAATCCTAGCTTTGAAATTAATGGTGAAAAAATATTCGGGATATTCGATGCCCCGCATCTTATTAAATCTCTTAGGAATATATTTCCACACCAGAAGGCATAGTTTCTTGGGATATAATTCGTAAATTATATGAAGTTGAGGTTAAAAATCTAACACGCCTTTGTCCGAAATTAACTCCAAAACATGTCAGTCCGAATTGTTTTGAAAAAATTAAGGTATTCGGGCGGGTTTGCTGATTGCAAAGATAGTGCCGTTGCAACGGCTATATTTATAGAAAAAGTAAATAAACCGTTTGATGGTTTAAATAGTCATGTACTATTTGATAGCAATCCTTATAGGTGTGCCCTTAGAAAAAATAATGTAATTCACGAATACCTTCTGGAAATGCGTGACTACTTCCAAAATCTGCATTATCCATACAAAGTTTATTGCATTGATGGGATGATTGTAACAATCTCATCGGTAATTGCTTTGGCGGAAAATGTATGGAATGACAACACAGATGCTTTCTTTGTTGCCACTTCCAAATTAAATCAGGACCCGCTAGAAATTTATTTTATTTAATTAGATGTCGGGGTGTTACAAATACAAATCCAAATGTATTTGAATTTAACACAATAATTTCTAAAATGGTATCAATGAAAATGTTGACATCTGCTTCAGTTTCTGGAAATTGTATTCCAGATGAAGATCAGATGTTAGCTAACATCATAAAAGATAGCGGGTCCCAAATATCTGTATTTCACGATCAATGTGACGTGAATTTGTCAACAGATATTGGCAATGAGTTAGAAATAGACAATGAGTTAGAAATAGAATTGGCATTAGATGCAACTATATATATATTAGCGTCCAAAGTTCAGCCCAACCCACTTTTTTTGCAGGGTTCAGGGTATCTCGTAGTCGAGCCGTCTCGACTAGAGCCTTCTTACTTGTTATATTATTAAAATAGGTTACAAAATTTATATAAGTTTTTTTCAAAGCTATGGCCGAAAGAAGTATTGTGAAAAAATCAAGTGTTGGTGTGAAAAATATTGTCAATAGAAAATATTCATGTGGAAATGGCGGGAAATGCATTATTAAAACGTGTGGTGCAAGTTATAGAAAAAGCTCTATTAATTTTCCAGTTCGATTATTTTCGTTTCCAACTAAAGATTTTCTTTTAAATAAGTGGATCAAAGCGTGTAATTTACCAAATAATTTGGACTGGAAAAGAGCTAAGATCTGTAACAAGCATTTCGAACGGAAATATATTCGTATACGCTATTTAAAAGGTAATGCTGTCCCAACTTTAAATTTATGTAAACCAAATTTTCCTTCACAAAATCTTACTAGCTTTAATGAGGAGGTTTATTCAATAGATCGTCAGGAAGAAGATATTACCCCTCATAGCTACGAAACGAAAACTTCAGATGAAGTGTTAGTTGAGTTGGAGAAGTTACCTATCCCAGATCAGGAGAATCAAACTGTTCAGAGTGAAAGTAGTGAGGAAGAAAGTTTGTCGAATCTTTTAAGCTTTGACAACAATTTAAAATATCAGTTGTGGCAAGAATTGAGCACAGGTAGGTCTTCGTTTTGTGAAAATTGCTTAAAGAGAGAGGAAAATGAGGTATATTATAGGAAAAAATATTTTGATATGGAAATACATTTAAAAAAAAGTACAGAAAGAGTTTAGTGATTTAAAAAAAAGATATGTAGCCTTAAAAAATGCTTCTAGATACAGAAGCATTTCTTATAGAACTAGAAAAGTAAAAAAGCGTAGCAATGTCTTCACGACAATCAATAAATTACCAAATGTTTCTGAGCAATCAAAAGTGTTATGTAAAATGCTTTTGAAAACTAGTCATGCTTATAATAGCGCTGAAAGGGTTATATCACAAAATATAAACTTTTACTCAGCTAGGGCATATCTTAGGGATGTTCTCCAGTTAAGACTTCCCTGCAAAACGTAGTAGATTTTTAGGGCAACAAGTCTGTGTTTTTCTTGTTAGGGGTCTTTTTGAGAATTGGAAGTATGTTTTAAGCTATACAATTTCAGCTAATGGCATAAAACATACTGACCTCAAAAATAAGATTGAGGAAAATATAGGGTTATCGCAAGCATTGGGGCTTAGTGTCAAAGCCGTAGTTTGTGATCAGGGCTCTAATAATAGAGCAGTTTTTAATAGATGGGGTATTAATCAAAACAATCCTAGCTTTGAAATTAATGGTGAAAAAATATTCGGGATATTCGATGCCCCGCATCTTATTAAATCTCTTAGGAATATACTTCTAAAGCGAAATATTTCCACACCAGAAGGCATAGTTTCTTGGGATATAATTCGTAAATTATATGAAGTTGAGGTTAAAAATCTAACACGCCTTTGTCCGAAATTAACTCCAAAACATGTCAGTCCGAATTGTTTTGAAAAAATTAAGGTATTCGGGCGGGTTTGCTGATTGCAAAGATAGTGCCGTTGCAACGGCTATATTTATAGAAAAAAGTAAATAAACCGTTTGATGGTTTAAATAGTCATGTACTATTTGATAGCAATCCTTATAGGTGTGCCCTTAGAAAAAATAATGTAGTTCACGAATACCTTCTGGAAATGCGTGACTACTTCCAAAATCTGCATTATCCATACAAAGTTTATTGCATTGATGGGATGATTGTAACAATCTCATCGGTAATTGCTTTGGCGGAAAATGTATGGAATGACAACACAGATGCTTTCTTTGTTGCCACTTCCAAATTAAATCAGGACCCGCTAGAAAATTTATTTTATTTAATTAGATGTCGGGGTGTTACAAATACAAATCCAACTGTATTTGAATTTAACACAATAATTTCTAAAATGCTATCAATGAAAATGTTGACATCTGCTTCAGTTTCTGGAAATTGTATTCCAGATGAAGATCAGATGTTAGCTAACATCATAAAAGATAGCGGGTCCCAAATATCTGTATTTCACGATCAATGTGACGTGAATTTGTCAACAGATATTGGCAATGAGTTAGAAATAGACAATGAGTTAGAAATAGAATTGGCATTATTCAAAATGCTTTTAATGAAAATGCATTGCGGTATTTTGGTGGGTATCTTTTGCACAAGCTGTTGCAAAAAACTGATTGCGAAGATTGTAATAGTCTTCTAAAATCATGTGATGAAATGCAATGTTCTTCTGAGTATTTAATACTAAATAAAAACTTCCATTATATTAATCATTATTTAAAATTGAAAGCCCCTTCTGACAATTTTTATAATTTGATTAAACTGCATTTTGAAACATTCAAGGAAATTTTCGACAAGAAACCATACATCACTAGACTTAAAGAAAAAATTGTTCTGTACTGCATGCACGCTACAGCAAATTCATCTTTATATAATGAATGGTTTTCCCCCACCCACCCTTGTTTTGATCATAGAAAATTCCTTCTTGATCATTTTATATTAATTTTAATAAGGAAGAACTGCAAATGGCTAACTGAAAAAATAGTTGGAAAAAGTAATAGTTTAAATAAACAAAAATTAAAAATGATTCAGGAATAGGCAGTTTATTAGAAAAATTGAGGGGATAAGAAAAAGTTCATTCAATCCTTTCTCCGCAAATCGGATCCGACCGAAATCGTTCACACAATTAAAATTACGTGAAAGGCACACGCCAATTTGCATATCATGTAAGTATACCCACGCGCATGAACGCTTTCATACCCTACATACAAATAATAATAATAATCTTTATATTTTGCATGAGCATGGCAAGCGCTTTGAAAAGATCAGCATACTCTTCACTCAGAAGGTAAGAAATGAGATCGTCTTGATTTGCAACTCGCGAACAAATTTTAATTTGTTTTTCTTTTTTTTTTTTAAATTAAATGTTTATTTACAGCTTAACGTACCGCTACCTTTTAGGCAACTTAATCTAAATGGAAAAACTACTACTTAAAGCTATGTTTATTTTAACATAGAATACATAACAATAAGACAATAACAAGATATTTTATTTGAAATTTTATTTCTTATGGGTAATGCACTGTGGTTCCGCCAGAGGCCAAAAATAAAAAAATTGATCACAACGAAAAAAAAACTTGTATGCAAATTGTCTCTAAAATGATCACTCTTTGCTATGGCAAACCGGATTTTACTAGAAACATAACGGGACTTTATAAAAATAGAACAAAACACATGAACACGTGTTAATTTTCAGAGCAAAACCAAGCAGAAGCTAATACTTTCAACGCCAAAGTTACTTTCAAATCGTTCGCGTGTTCTTCCTATAATTAAATATTAATAAGTTATCAATGGATTTTGAAGTTAAAGGTGTTTATTTAATTTTCGTAAACAATTAAAAATTTTCTTGTGTTTCTGTCTTTTTAAAATAAATGTTTTATGTAACCCTTGTTTTTTTTCCTTTTTTGCGCAAGATTCTGATGTTTACTTAGAGTTTTAGTTGTGTTCCCCCACGATTCCCCAGTCGACATTATATTTTTTTAATTAATCAAAGTCTTAACTTAATAAATTTGTTTAAGTCAGCTGCGGAAACTTGCGGATGTGTGTGTAATAACTAGTAGTCTAACACATCTTCTTATCTGTCAAGGTCAAAATTGCCCAGCAGAGCCACTGCATTTGTTTTGTGTACTGTGTGTTTGTTTCGTCTGTACTTATGGTGAATAATTTATGTAAAGAGACTATTAATATTTATGCATTTTTGTTTTTAACTTTAAATTTGATAGGCAACATACAGTTGTCAAGAAACACTTTACACAGTGGAAAAAATCTCAATTTTTTGACTTTATGGACAAAAATAAATAGTTTTTGTTTAATTTAACTAATTTTTTTTTTAATGGTTAACTGTTTAATAGGTATTTTTAAATCAAATTATAAAAAACAGAAACAAAAACAATAAGGGTGGAACTTAAAAAACAACAAAAACTTAGATTACTCATATTTGACACTGTCAAGAAACTCTTTACACATTTTGTTCTCTTCATCTGTTTTGCTCTCATTCGAAGGGGCTTTACCGTTAACGATGCTTTTAGAATCTCTTTATACATCTCTATTTGTGTGTTTATTTTTCACTTTGTGCGAAATTTGGCTGAGTACACATGAAAAAAGCAATTTAATATTTTATTAATATTGCCCGGAAAGAGATTAAGCTTCGATGTTGTCCAATTGATCTTCTACAATCGGCAGTTGGGCAAATCACTTCCACAATTAGTGGAAATGTTTTCCGTGTCGAAAAAAACAATATACAACGTTCTCAGTATGTCAGTGTGTGTTCGAACGCCTACATATTTTTAATTTATGGTGCTCCAAAAAGGGCACAAACACTGAAAAAGTACGAGCAATTATTACTGCTGTACAGAAAAATATTGAAAATAACGGGTTTATTTCTGATTTAAATGCGATTAGTAAACTTATTGGCTACATATGCAAAAAATTGTTTTATTTTGGATGCGTTACGATCGTAAGAAGTCTGCCGTTTTGCAATATGAATGCGATTGGGCTGAGTGCAAAAGAATCCATTTTATTGGAATGCGCCCAAAATATATCCAAGAACAAGAAAAATGGGGAAAGAGATCCACGTGGCCGCAAAAAACTTGATTACATGGAGTCTTCAACGAGAACAAAGAAGATTCAGAGTTATTAGATTCAGTTCATAGTTTATTTGAGGAGAGTTTTTAAAATTTTGTATTATTTTTTAATTGTTATTGTAATTACAACTCATGTAAATATTTGTCAGTATATAAATAGCTTATAAATGGTTATTGTTTATTTATTTATTACATTTTAACAATTGGAATTTAGGGATTGGCGTATTTTTGCAATTACAAATACTATTTAAGAGGTTTGGTAAAACTTTCAGCACTCTACTGGTCTTATAAGAATTTTTGGCCGCGCTTCCATACAAGCGGAACCACTGGGTAATGGGAAGATTTTTTATATCAAGACACGATCCAGCAGGTCTTGAAGGTGATGTCGTTTTAATTTTTCCCTAGTGCAAGTGCGGCGACTGAGAGCTGCAGTACCTACATAGGCGCTTGGCCAGACTGTTTTTATTCTGCTTTTCACTTTTATTTGCTTCTTTAGCAGCTTTTTCTGATTCTGCAGTTTCGTCAGTTTCCATTTCCTCCGCCTCCCTTTCGGCGTCTCTTCATCACAGTGGAAAAAATCTCAATTTTTTGACTTTATGGACAAAAATAAATAGTTTTTGTTTAATTTAACTAATTTTTTTTTAATGGTTAACTGTTTAATAGGTATTTTTAAATCAAATTATAAAAAACAGAAACAAAAACAATAAGGGTGGAACTTAAAAAACAACAAAAAACTTAGATTACTCATATTTGACACTGTCAAGAAACTCTTTACACATTTTGTTCTCTTCATCTGTTTTGCTCTCATTCGAAGGGGCTTTACCGTTAACGATGCTTTTAGAATCTCTTTATACATCTCTATTTGTGTGTTTATTTTTCACTTTGTGCGAAATTTGGCTGAGTACACATGAAAAAAAGCAATTTAATATTTTATTAATATTGCCCGGAAAGAGATTAAGCTTCGATGTTGTCCAATTGATCTTCTACAATCGGCAGTTGGGCAAATCACTTCCACAATTAGTGGAAATGTTTTCCGTGTCGAAAAAAACAATATACAACGTTCTCAGTATGTCAGTGTGTGTTCGAACGCCTACATATTTTTAATTTATGGTGCTCCAAAAAGGGCACAAACACTGAAAAAGTACGAGCAATTATTACTGCTGTACAGAAAAATATTGAAAATAACGGGTTTATTTCTGATTTAAATGCGATTAGTAAACTTATTGGCTACATATGCAAAAAATTGTTTTATTTTGGATGCGTTACGATCGTAAGAAGTCTGCCGTTTTGCAATATGAATGCGATTGGCTGAGTGCAAAAGAATCCATTTTATTGGAATGCGCCCAAAATATATCCAAGAACAAGAAAAATGGGGAAAGAGATCCACGTGGCCGCAAAAAACTTGATTACATGGAGTCTTCAACGAGAACAAAGAAGATTCAGAGTTATTAGATTCAGTTCATAGTTTATTTGAGGAGAGTTTTTAAAATTTTGTATTATTTTTTAATTGTTATTGTAATTACAACTCATGTAAATATTTGTCAGTATATAAATAGCTTATAAATGGTTATTGTTTATTTATTTATTACATTTTAACAATTGGAATTTAGGGATTGGCGTATTTTTGCAATTACAAATACTATTTAAGAGGTTTGGTAAAACTTTCAGCACTCTACTGGTCTTATAAGAATTTTTGGCCGCGCTTCCATACAAGCGGAACCACTGGGTAATGGGAAGATTTTTTATATCAAGACACGATCCAGCAGGTCTTGAAGGTGATGTCGTTTTAATTTTTCCCTAGTGCAAGTGCGGCGACTGAGAGCTGCAGTACCTACATAGGCGCTTGGCCAGACTGTTTGGATGAGAATTTATTCTTTCTATATATATATATATATATATATATATATATATATATATATATATATATATATATATATATATATATATGCTTCGATTTCTTCTTGTTCTTCAATTTATTCTGCTTTTCACTTTTATTTGCTTCTTTAGCAGCTTTTTCTGATTCTGCAGTTTCGTCAGTTTCCATTTCCTCCGCCTCCCTTTCGGCGTCTCTTCATCACTTTTTCTGTCTTGACTGTGTTCAGCTTCTCATCTACTTCCATTTTGCTTTCGGCTTTAGCTTTCTTCATCCACTTTCATTCTTTCTTCTTCCGCCTTTTCTGATTTATCCTCAGCTTTCTCAGCAGCTTCTTTATCTTCGACCTTTTCAGCTTCTAAGGTGCTGCAACTGGCCTCCAGTTGCCTGTAGTTTCATCTGCTGCCACTGAGGATTTTTCCTCGTCCTCCGAGCTAGCTGCTTCGCCTTCTGCACCAGATTGTGGTTCCGTTTTCTCCACATCGCTCCCTGCATTCGAGTTGGCTCCATTGTTCAACATACGATCCTTGGCAGACAGCAGTTTATCCAGATCCTTCTTGACTATGCGATGGATTTCTTTGAGTTTCACTAGATTCTCCAGTAGCTTATGTCGCGATTCCAGCGGATCTTCCATTGCCTTACGCTGTATGTTCACCTGCTCTATGGATTGTTTTTGCTTTTCCCATTCATTCCTTACGGCTTTCATGGAGCGACGCTCAGACTCCAGTTCAAAAAATCCGAGATGCGTTGAATCTTTGCTTGTAGCTCACTCCGGCACTTGTGCACTATTTGCTTCTGCTTCTCATCTTGTTCAACCAGCAGCCACTGCATTTCCTCGCACTCATCCAGTATTGTCTGCTTTAACAAATCAACTTCCATTTGGCATTGCTGCAGATCGCGGCACTTTAACTGATACTCGCGCTGTAGTTCTTCACGATCCCGCTACTCATTGATCCCCCTGCGCAGATCATCCAGCTTGCGTTGCACCTCTTGTTTTACTTGTACCGCTTTCTAAAAAAACCTTTGTTTTACGCTGAGAAGAGATGAGCCCACTGTCGTTCATATAAACAACACCCCCCTTGAAAAAACCAGGGCTATAAAATACTTGGGGGTTATTCTGGACAAGCGTCTAACCTTCAAGCCCCATATCATGGCAATTGCAGGCACCTGCCGCACCCGTCTTAAGCAAATGTCCTGGATGCTTCACAGTAAAAGCAAGCTGCCGCTGAAGAACAAGCGCAAGATACTGACGCACATCATCACTCCAATCTGGAGGTACGGTGTGCAAATATGGGGAGTCGCCGCAAAGACCAATAGACACAAGATGCAAGTCATACAAAACAAGGCTCTGCGTCAAATTACAGGCTGCCCTTGGTTTGTCCGCAACTCTGGGCTACATAGAGGCCTCAACCTGGACACTGTGGAAGAACAAATCTCCTTCCACTCGAGTCGCTATAATGACCGCCTGATGGTCCACGCCAACCGGCTCGCAAAAAAGCTGCCAACCTCCAGACCCATCAGAAGGCTAAGAAGACGCCAGTTCGGAAGCCTTCTTACCCCCACTGTAACTTAGTTCTACTCTGTATATATGTTTAAATTGTATAAATAATTGTAGACCTGTGATGTTAATTGTGTGATCCAAGGGAGATAATGGAGTAGAAAGATGCTCCGGTGCTTCCTACTAAAAAAAAAAAAAAAAAAAAAAAAAAAACCGCTTTCTAAACGCGCTCCTTTTCATGCACATCCGTCTGACAAATTGCAATCGCATCTTGAACTTTACGCCTTGCCTTGATCTCGCTCAGATGCTGATTCCTGCTCGTCTGCAACTGGTTACGCGTCTCATCCAGCATCGTCTTGATCTCCATGGACTCGTTATACAGCACGAAGAACTGCAATTGCAAGCACTTATACTCTGTCGTCTCCGCGATGACCGAAGCACGTAGCTGGCAGATATCCATTTTAAGCTTCTCGACTTCCTTGAGTGTTTCACGATGCGTGGCATACAGCTTATCAAGCTCCTGTGACCGATTGTTCGCCAATTCCCGATACTCCACTAGCTCTTTCTGCAGCTCCTCCAGATGATGACTATTCACATTAATCGTTGCACTGCCACTACCACCGCTACTGGGCGTCTTTGCAGTGAGCGCATCCTGATTCTTCATCGTGTGCGGAAGCCATTATTTTTTCAAATTCAAATCTCTGTTGAAGTTTTTTTGAAATAAATCAAACACAGTTTTGTAAATGTAGCTGAAGTAGTACAACTTCATTTAAAGCGTAGGATGGAATACAGTCATGATTTCATGACTAAAACCATTAGGTCATTAAAAGTGGCTGATGCAATACGATTTTTAGTCGACACAGAACTTTATAGGAAGCACCAGGTTACCTGTCTTCCCTTTCGTCTGACGAAATTCCATTCGTTGCATCAGCTGAAGACAGGGACATAGTTTCAGAGTTAGCACAAAGATCTCTCAAGCTTCAACAAACGAGCAGAATAGTAGAGAGCCAGAATATATTAACCCAGGAGGCCAGGAAACACTTTTAGAAAATGTCCCTGTAGAAAATAGTTATAGCCCCTGGAGAAGGTCAGCGACCATTAGATATGATCGAAGATTGCGATTCTGAGGAGCTAGCCTTCCCAACTAACTTTGCAGACCATAGTTAGATCAGAGCTTAGAAATTTCGATAGAAGAGGTTGTAGAACTGATAAATTATTTCTTAACTATAAAAAGTTAGAAATTATTAATATTAGAAATAATACATCTACATATTTGCTTGCGTAAGCACAGCGCCACTTAGGGCATTACAGTCGCTCCTAATGAAGAGCATATAGACCTATTAGTTCGCCACGATGATGGCAATAGAGTTTTAAAAGGCACCAGGACTTCACCTGTTCACTGGGAAGCAGAAAAAAAAAGTTATGGCTATGATGATTTGATCACATTTTCTGCAGCAGAAACTAGGTGGTTGGAGCTACTAGTAATACTTTCTAGGAATGTAGACAAAGTTGATATTTCAGAAGAAGCAGTTATCTGTTTAAGTTTTGACAATAAAGCGCGCCTTATTAGAGCTGATCCTGTGACTTGTGCTAGGTATTTTGATTTTCGTTATAGGCAGGTTTTAAAACTATTGAAAAACGAAAACGGTGTTTTTGGTAGGCATTATGTTGTAAGGTTTTATTGGCCAGTTGTGTTCCAACAGAGAGGCTCCCCCCATATTCACGGTATGTTTTGGCTGAAATATGCTCCCAAGCTTGACTCGTCTGATGAGTCAAGCATTCCTAGAGTAAAGTCGTTTATTGATCAGTTTATCACAACTGATACTGATTGTCCGGATATGGCTCCATATCAAATCAAATCCACAATCACGGCCACTCATGTAGACGAGAAGTTAGAGCCCAAAAAATTTGTAGATTCGGTATTCCATACCCTCCTATGCCCCAGACAGAAATTTTGTTCCCATTAGAAGATGGTGCTCAAAATGTAGATGAGCATCGTAGAAATTTCGAAAAAATTAAGGGCTTCTTGGAAAATTCGTTTGATCGTGAAACCATAGTCTCTAAATATTTTCAATTGCTTTTGGTCCCACGATCAACTTAACCTTAGTTATGACTGTTATATTAATGCACTTAGGTCTAGCATCAAGAAGCCAAAAATTTATTTAAAGCGTTCATTCGCTGCAATTAAGCTTAACGCTTATAATAAAAATCTTCTTCAGCTGCAGCGATCTAATATAGATATTCAGTTTATATTAGATCCCTATGCTTGCTGCAGTTACGTCATTAATTATATTAACAAGTCCCAGAGAGGTATTTCAAAAGTAATGCGCGAAGCAGTTAGTGAGATTAGTATGGGCAATGTAACAATTAAGCAAAAGTTACAACATATAGGCCACAAATTTATTTCGGGCACTGAAATATCTGCCCAGGAAGCCGTTTACTGCTGTTTAGGTATGCATTTGTCCGAAAGCAGTAACGCTGAAGTTTACATAAATACTTCACTGCCAGAGCATTCTACTTAAGTCTAGACAACAGTTAGAAAATTTACCCGATGGCTCAACAGATATTTTCTTATTAGGGCTCTCAGAGCATTATATTCAGCGCCCAGACGCTTTAGAGACTTTATGTCGGGCTGACTTTGCTGCTTATTATAGTTTCAGCAAACAGCAGGGTGGAGCTCGCCAAATTTCCTGAAGAACAGAATGATCCTGAAGCACCAAGGTCAGAATCATTAGTTTTTGCACTTCGCAATGGAAGTGGTTATATTAGAAAAAGACGCTCTCCCAGTATTATTAGATATAGGAGATTTAATATTAATACTGAGAGAAGCCAATACTTTGGGGAATTAGTTATGTCATATGTCCCATGAGGAGATGAGGAGGCAGAACTAGTTAGGAGAGACTGCGTATTGTTCTGTAGCCTAAATCAGGAGTTAGTTGAGACAAATCGTAGGAAGTATAAAAGCTTAGAGGATAGTGAGCTTCAGTATGCTCTTAACGACGCAGTGCAGAAAGAAAATGAAGTCAGCATTGAAAACAGAGAGGTAGTAGATGATAGTCTTAGAGTATTAGGTTTACCAGAAATAGATCCTAGATTGAATGTCTTAAACATCAATGGAAGGGATGAAAATCAGGATTTAGAAAATAATAATGTCCGTTTTATTAAGCTGGCAGCTTTGTTTTCGTCCGATAGGATCCAAGATCTCGTTAAATCTTTAAATTTAAAGCAGAAAACTTACTTTACACATGTATTGCACAATGTAAAACGTAAGTCAACATTTTATGAATTCGTTGGAGGTGGTGCTGGTGTCGGAAAGAGCCGTCTAATCACTTCCATTTTTCAAGCATTATCCCATATGTTTAATAGTAGGCCTGGGAATAATGATTCAGTAAAAATTTTTACTCTGTGCCCCAACAGGTAAAGCTGCTTTCGGAATTAGTGGTTCGACGCTACATTCCATGTTCTCTCTACCAGTTAATCAATCTGGTTCTGATTTGAGAGCTTTAAGTAATGACTTAGTCAATAGTTACATTCAAGGTTAATAGACCTTAAGTTAATTATAATAGATGAAATATCTATGGTAGGATCCAAAGTGTTTTCGCACTTAGACTTACGAAAGTTATCACTAGTAGGCGATCGTTGGATTTTTGAATCCAACTCCCATGATCCCTACAGTGCTATATATACTTCTTCGCTCTGGGATCTCTTTAAGTATTTTGAGCTCACAGAAATAATGCTACAACGGGAGGATCTAAATTTTGCGTCTGCTTTAAATAATATGGCATCGGGAAATATGACACCCGATGATGACAACATAATCAAGCTTAATGATATTCCAACGGATCCATTTATTTTCGTTGGTGAAGATTTTATTAAAGCTACTTATTTAAATGCAGCAAATAGAGCCAGAATTTTAGAAGTCGTAAGTAGCTTCAGGTTGTCCGAAACACAAGGTCTCTGTAAATCCCTCCTTTTAAAAACAACTGCCAAATATATGATTACGGTCAACGTAGATACTGAGGATGGGTTAGTTAATGGGGCAACAGGAATTTTGATGCAAATTGATTTCGATGCATCCAACTCTCCAAATGTTTTATGGATGCAATTTCCAGAGGATAGTGTAGGAGTTCTTGCTCGCTCAAAATGTACACATCGTACAGAAGCTTTATGGACCCCCATTCAAAAAATAGTTAGAAATTTCCAATATAGAAAGTTTCCATTGACCGTAGGCAGTTTCCAGTTGTACCCGCAGAGGTTATAACTAGTCACAAAAGCCAGGGAGCTACGTACAGCAAAGTGGTGGCCCACACTTGCTCTCGAATGCAGCGTGCTGCAATATACATATGTATGTAGCTTGTAATAGGGCAACAACTGCTTCGGGGTTGATTATTATTGGAGATTCTGTTCCTCCTAAGCCTCCCAAAAATGATGATAAGGTCCAAACCGAAATACTCCGATTGCGTACTGAAAAGCTACTTCGATCACATTACGATCATTTAGTTGACAGTTCCGCCATAGATATTTTTTTCCATAACACTCAGAGCATTAATTGTCATATTGAAGATATTCGATCTGACAGATTAATGCTCCAGTCGTCCGTATTATGTATCGTTGAAGCGTCAACGTACGCAAACGAAAATGTAAATATTTCAGGGTTTAGTATTGTTGTCCGTCTTGATTGCGAGGTAATACCAAACGCAATACGACCTAAAAGGGGAATCATCATTTATGCTAGAGATACAATTTTACATAAGATCTCAAGCTGCATAGGCGTCAGGAAAATAAACGGATTATCCGTTTTTGAATATTCCATATTTGGGTTTAAATCGTTAAGCTTCATAGTTGTATATAAAAGTCCGCCTTATCCAGTCCGTTTGCTTAATGCAGAATTTCAGGATCTATTTACACAATATCCCTTTTTGGCAGAAAATTGTATAATTTTATTAGATTTCAACTTGTGTTTGAGCAAATTCGAATCGGTTAGGACTTTATATGAAGAGTTAGTTAGCAGAAGCTTCAGAAGCTTATTAGATTTGAAAACGCCTACAACCAATTGTGATTCGCACATTGATTGGGCGTTTTCAAACCTTTCCACAGTGGCAGATTTAAAGAAAATAGCGGCATAAACTAAAAAAAAAAAAGATTAAAACATTGCTATTAAATGAATATTATTTTCACTAAATAAGTGTTTTATCTATTTGAAAATACAAAAATTTTAATTATTCATGCACCCCTGGCCTTCTGACAACCCTGCAAAATCTGCTGTTTGTCGCACGTGGTTCTTGTGTTGATTTTGCTCAAAAGCTTGTTTAACTTTTAATGATCTATAATTCACTTAATAAAACAGCTAGAGGTATTGGTAAATATGGAAAACATAGTTCAAGGTATATTGATCATTGTGTTAATGCCAAAGAATTTGTACTTGTGTGTTTTGTCTTTCGTTTCGTTTCTTATTGTTGGTATTGTTTGTAGAAGAAACTTAACCCCAACGTTCTGTGATTTGTGGACTAAATGTTACCTGCTTCTCGCTGCTACTTGAAAGTAAGAATGCAATTATTTTCCGTTAAATGTTCTTAAGATGACGCCAATAATTTTGCTTGCGCTTTTTTGCGCCTTTTTAAAATATTTGCTGTCACTAAAGAAAAGAAAAACATCGTATTAAAATACTTTATCTTAATGCTTATAATTTTTAAACTACAGATCACAGTTTACAAAACCTGCTAATAAAATCAATATCACTAATCCAACAGAATAAATCCATAATGTGTCATAAACACTCTCCGAATAACGTACTCTTTAACGCAGCTCAATGCACTTCATCCTAAAATATAAAATGAAATCAACGGCAAAACAAAATTAAATAATAAAACATTTACTGACCTCAACACGCAGTATATCAACTCCGCACACGAACTATAATCTAAAAAGAAAGTAAATAAACAAGTAAATAAAATCTAAATTAATAAATAAAAGAACAAAACACTCATCTCTCCAACTCTGAGTACCAGTTCGTGTAACGCTTGTTAAAAAAGCCAATCACTTCCACCTGAAATAAATATTCATCAACAATCGCCGAATAAACACCAAAAACTATACTTACCAAAATAGTAAAAAACAAGTCAACCCAGCCCAGACAACCAGAAACCTGCAAAATAAATTAAAATAATTAAATAAAAACAACTACTGAAATAAATATTAAATAATTTTTGATATAAGTCAAAGAGCGCATAAAAACAAAAAAGGAAAATATCGCATAAACATCGATAACAAAAAACAACCAAGCTATCGAATTGCGACTCGTCAAGCCAACTCTTACCTAATTGAGTAAAACAGTCACTAAGATCAATATTGCGTCATTTGAAAAAGAAAGAAAAAATAAAAAGAAACTCACCGATTAACAAATTGAATAATAATTTAACTCCGCCGTCCTGTAATAAAAAGTTAAAAGTTATATATAAACGCTAAATCTAAAAGAAAGAAGTCAATCACCTCCATCTGAAATACTCATCAATAGACGACGAATAAACAACAAGTACTATACTTACCAATATAATATTAAACAAGTAAGAACGTTGCAGTTAGGCGCAACTAACTGCGATATACTTTGTTCCCATAGGTGCATCTTATTTATTTAATAAACATTTAATTAACGAAATATTTCGGCAATTAGAAAACGTACATGGCAAGCAACAAACGTTTTTCCTACACATACATACAGATTTACATATGTACACACTATACGAGTATACACACAATTTTCTATGTATGCATACAAAAGTTTGCATGCCAGAATATTCTAAGAATTGTGACTGAATTGGGAATTTTTCGATCATTACTTTAGTTTTGTCAGAGACGCTCTAGCAATGCCTTATTTGGTTTTAGTTAACAAATGTCAGGTCAGGGCAGTGGCGCTAGTGGTAAGCGCTATGGAAGCTGTACTTAGTGCGTGGGCTCGAATCCCGCAGAAAACTTTTTTTCAAAAATTATTTTTTTTTTCATTTTTTTATATTTGTGTATTTATTATAAAATGCTTGCTGTCAATTGATAATAATTTATAAACATACGCATATGAATTGTGCATTTAAGAAAAACTAAAACAACTTTTCCGATTTACCACGCTGTGTGGCAAGCAGTTTTTCTATGCATGCATATATGTATGTATGTGTACACAGATGTTTGTAAGTGTATACACATCCAAGTGTGTATACATATTGTAAGACGTGCGATTGTATTGTTTTGTTTTGTCACAAGCTGCTGATCAGCTAACCAGCTGATCAGCTGTGAATTTACTTCAGTTTAGCTAACGATTACATGTTGTTTTCAAAAGACCTGGGGTCGAATCCCGCTGGAAACTTTTTATTTATTAATCGAAAACTTTTAAATTTTATTTTTTAAATTCATTAATATTATTATGTTTATGCTAAAATGCTTTTTGCCATCTTAGCAATTGCTACTAAGCTATTATATGCATGAATTATGCAGTTGGCCACAAAAAACTTCTTTGCCGATTTGCCACGCCCCCAGTGGGCGTAGACGCATAATTTTTGGCCAGTTCTTAGAAAGGGCCGAGGCTAACATGACTGCAAAATTTGGTTGCTCAGATTCCAAAAATGCGAAAATTACAGGGTATTTTTCGATATGCCACGCCCCCAAAGAGGCTGAACAATTATTTTTGGGGCATCGATAGAGGACAACTTTAGTAACTCAACCATCCAATTTTCAAGCTTCTAGCTCTAAAATTGTAGGAGATATAAACTTTTGCGGTTTGCCACGCCCCCTGTGGGCGTAGATATATCTACCGTAGCTTATTAGTCTTGGGTTGTCAACCCGAGTATACATGCAAAATTTCAAGTCTCTAGTGTCAATAGTATTCAAAATATAGCACAATTTGAAAAATCACTATATATTCAGGTCCGATTTGCCACGCCCCCAATGGGCGTAGACATAAAACTTTTTGATCGATCTTCTTAGAATCATAACATTAACTCACATGCAAAATTTCAGCGTTCTAGCTTTAACGGTGTAGAAGATACGTATTTCCCGATTTGCCACGCCCCCAATGGGCGTAGATATATCCGCCATAGCTTTTTGAACTTGGGTTGTCACCCCGAGTATACATTCCAAATTGCAACTCTCTAGCTCATCATCTAGTATGAAAATTTGACTATGGGCGGAAGAGTTTTCCGATTTGCCACGCCCCTAGTGGGCGGATCGGGAAAATTTTAACACTTTATAATTCGGGGACATATATGAGTATATGTTTAAAATTTCAAGTCTCTAGCTCTAATAGCGCCGAAAAATATTGCGTTCATACGGACAGACGGACAGACGGACTGACGGACACAAACCCAATATACTTTTTCCCCTTCGGGAACAAAGTATAACAAGAACCAAAACAATAAGATCAACCAGCCCAACATCAAAACCGACTACGCCACCACTAGACGAAATCGACAACAAAGGAAAATAGAATTAGATATAGTCTAATTAAGTTAAGGAAGCTCACAAGACATTGTACCGACCCTTCCCCCCCTAAATTTAAATATATTTACAAAAACCAATAAAACAACAAAACTTAATATTTACATAGAATGCTATAATAGCTGTTATTAAAAAAAATATATATATACTATATATAATTTTATTTTATAAATTAGAATAAAAAGATAATATCATTTTTGTTAATACTGAACCTTACATTTAAGTTAATTTAAGGTGTCATTATATTTTCGAAAAATGTATTTGAGAACATTGATGAAAATAAAAAAGTCGCCCTGACTATTGTGATTCCTCTCCTTATAGCTGCTAGCCAGCTGTTAAGGCTGAGGAATACAATACAGAGCGCAATTCTGTATGCGTGCATACAAAGCCGAAAAAAAAAAAAAACTTAACCCCAACGTTCTGTGATTTGTGGACTAAATGTTACCTGCTTCTCGCTGCTACTTGAAAGTAAGAATGCACTTATTTTCCGTTAAATGTTCTTAAGATGACGCCAATAATTTTGCTTGCGCTTTTTTGCGCCTTTTTAAAATATTTGCTGATATTGCAGACAAGGTAGAGTTCAGTCACACGGAGTTGCTTCAAATTTGGATTGATAACGGGCGCACAAGTGAAGCAATTGATTCATCAGATCCCCTACTTTCAAGTAAATATTTTTTGGATAAATACAACAACGACAATTATAAACAAGTAAGAACGTTGCAGTTAGGCGCAACTAACTGCGATATACTTTGTTCCCATAGCTGCATCTTATTTATTTAATAAACATTTAATGACCGAAATATTTCGGCAATTAGAAAACGTACATGGCAAGCAACAAACGTTTTTGCTACACATACATACAGATTTACACATGTACACACTATACGAGTATACACACAGTTTTCTATGTATGCATACAAAAGTTTGCATGCCAGACTATTCTAAAGCTAGGTACACACGATGCAAACAATTTGCAGCAAGTTGATTGCTGCAATCAAATTTGCACGTTTGAACACGAGTGCAAACATTTTGCTGCAAACAAAAAATTTGCAATAATTGTTTGCGGCAAGTTTTATTGCTTGCCGTCTGAATACACAATTTTGACGTTAAGTTGGTTGCGCCAGTTGTTTGCATGGTTACATGTGCTGTTTGCTTGCAGTGGCGATATTGCAGCAAACAAAGCAAAATGTGGGATCGACAAAAAACTATCGAACTAATAGAATTGTACGAAAAATATTCTATTTTGTGGGATATTTCTTCCACAGAATATAAAAATAAGTACAAAAAGCAAAGGGCCTATCATGAAATTGCGGAAAAACTAGAAAAAAACGGATAATGACATCAAATCTAAAATCCATCATTTGCGCACACAATTTTTACAAGAGGTGCGCAGAGTGAAACAAAACAAGTAAGAAGGCTCTAGTCGAGACGGCTCGACTACGAAATCCCCTGAACCTTGCAAAAAAGTGATACTCTTCTTCTTTACGCACTTATAAGCGCGCGCTCTGCTAACTGCGCAGTTGCTGCCGTGGCTTGGGGGTGGGTTGGGCTGAACTTTGGACGCTAATAACTCCATTTCTAGATGGACGATCTTCATGAAATTTGTAGAATGGATTAAGAGTATATAAATCTATCTATTTGCCAAATTGCAAGTCTCTAGTATTTGAAATGGGGCTCGTTGGCGAGCCGCTTCACACTACTACAAATTTGCACTTGAGTGTGCGCTTTGGAAATTTACGAACTACAAAAATGTAATATTTTCCTTAAATTTGTAGGTCTGATTGCTTCAACTGCTAGCAAGCTTTCATCACGCCGTTCAAGGTGCATTGCGGATCGTTGGGATTGCGCCTAGGTCACAATTCAATCAACTTACAGTTGAGAAACTGGAAATGCAAATACAAACAAAACACCGCTCTTAATTTTATATTATTTATATTTATCACTTTGATTCAAACTATTTAGTATTATATTTTATTTTATTGAAATGAAATAAAAATAAATTAATAATTAAAAGATTGAACCGTATTTAATGGGCTTTGTTTTTGTTTGGTTCAGGG
>JAUESO010000229.1:0-90000 GCA_030914385.1 Drosophila antonietae
AAAATTATTTAAGAAAAGTTTTAAAAAATGTTGAGTATATCGCACCCAACTACAATTACGAATATCTCGCTTGGTTCAGCAAGCAATGACTAATATTTATTTTCTTAGAATTTGATGTAATTTGTTAGTAAAAATTACATGGGCAGTAATAGATGGGACAGTTGGGCAATTCCCTTAGGTCAAGTTGTATGTGGAACGAGTGCTGAAACGAGTTTTGCAAAGGTTAAATGATTTTTTTTTTTTTGAGAATCAGGATGTGTTTGTGATGTAAATAATATATACATCGAAATATTTCTTATTATTACATTATCTATATTATAAAATTCTATTAACTATAATTGATTATAGAACTCAACTTGCCCATATCCCAAACTGCATTTCATATTTCACTTTTCAAATTATATTTCCCTTCATCTCTAATCATATCTGACATTTTCCATTACTTGTAGTTCGCAATCTGAGCTATCATTCACTCATGTTATAGAAGTGAAACTAAATCGTCTCACTTAATTGTTTTACTCAGCCTGAGCGCTGTTCATGTTGACACATTTGCTCTCATTGGTATTACGCATACTATTTCGATATACCTATTTAGGTGATATTAGGCGCAATTTGTGCTCGCCTCGTTGCTTAATGATCAGCTAATGCTGCTTACCATTTAGGAACGACGATGTTCAACGATGACGAGGCCGTTCCCAATCATAATTTGCGTATCCAAGTCGCACAACGGTGCGCAACGATGGCGATCTCGCGATCTCGATCGCGATCACGAGCTGCGACTATGTGACTTGGGAATGGGGTTGGTAGGGAGGGAAGGCGGAGAGCTGTCTCTATGGCTGGTGCCATGGCGGTCTTTGGCTAGACATCGACATGGAGATCGCCTCTTGTGCGGCGCACAAGAATGTGACATGAGAATTTGAAGTGGAAGTGGCCATGGTCGACAGCACGAAGACCGTCAGAGCGTCAGCGTCGTCTTCTCGTATTGGCACTGGTACTTGTCGCTCCCTACCTCTCTCTCGCTCTCGCTCTCTATCTCTTTCTGTGTGTGTGTGTGTGTGTGTGTGTGTACATTGTCATGTCACGCCGGGGCAACTCTAGAGCAGAGCTCGTTCAGCCAAATGTCCACTCTGTGTGTCCAGTGACTGTCTGTGCGGCATCGTTACCATCGCTCTTAAAAACGTGAAGTGTCCACTCAGAATTTGTCACATCATTATTCTTATTTTTCTTTTAAATAATCATATTTACACACACGCACACTCACACACGCAAAATACATGGCAGTTGGCTGTGGTCCGCCTGGGAGGTCTTTTGGCCACTTCGTTAGGCCGAGTTTCGATGGAACTCCTTGAGCATCAGCAGTGGACAATGTTTCACATGGAGACAGCAACAGTGACAGCGATGGGTGCGTGTTGCCCCCAAATGTAGGGCCAAATGTAGGGGTGGGGCGTGCAGCGAAGAACGAGCAGCGAGCGTGGTGGACCACATCGATGACAAGACACGAATTCGAATCGTTTGCTGGCGAGCCAAGCAAATAAGCCTTGAAAGATAATTTATTAAAACTCACAAATCATGTGACAATTAATTATATATTGCGAATGATAAATAATAAATAATAATTGGAGAATTTAAAGATTACAATGAATTTATCAAACTAAAGCCAAATACATCTGAGCAAGCGAATAGAGAAATGGGAGAGCGAGTGGGAAATAAAGGAGTGGAAGAGTTCGAGTGAGACAACGAGGGATAGAGGAACAGGAAAATGAGGGAGAGATTGGTTGAGCAAGTTTGTAGAGAGATAGAGATAGAGCTGAGAGAGAGAGAGAGAGAGAGAGAGATGAAATAAGACAAATAGAGACAGGGAAAAATTATAGCCCTGTCTCTATTTTTCTTAATTCATCTCTCTCTCTCACCCCTATCCTTTTTTTCTCTCCAACTCCTTTTTCTGTCTTAGTTTCTTTCTCTCTCACTTCTGCATCTTCCTTTTGTCTTTATCTGCCTCTCTCTTTTTTTTTCTTATCTCTCTCTTGATCTATCGCTCTCTCTCTCCTTCTGCCTCGCTCCTTCTCTCTCACTCCATCTCGCTTTCCTTTTTCTCTTTCTCTCTCGCTCCCTCTCTCTCTCTCTCTCGCTCTTACATTCTCGCTTGCTGACTTTTTCAGTCGCTTCTTCGATATCTTCGTCTCTTTCCCTCCATCCTTCATTTTCCTCATTCCTCTCTTTTTCTCCAACACTCTCTGACTTTCCCTCCCTCTCTCTCTTCACCTCTTTTCCCCTCCCTACTTCCCTCTCTTTATGACTGTGTCCCTTCAACACTCACTTATTGAGAATTCATTAAAGCTCCGCCTCTCTCTGCGATTTTCATAACTTTAATCTGATTTAGTAAACATATTTTCAAATGCATAGTTTCAATATCTCTAAATATTCTTCTGCTCCTTCTACTTCTCATTGCAGCTTCGAAAATTCCCCGCAATTTCGGAAGCAAGAACAACGAATCATTTTGGATCTGCAAGGGAAACCATATATCTGTGTCTAGTCTAACGTATTGTCACAACTCTATATAGATTAACGGTAGCTTGTAAGGCAGACGCTCTTGATGAATATTGGTCAGGAAAAGCATACGCATCCGTCGCAGCAGTCGCACACGCAGCACGCATCCACATCCACAACCGCATTCGCATCCACATCCGCATTCGCATTCGCATTCGCATTCGCATACACATCCGCAACAGCAGGCGATCGCCAATCGCAGCCGCAACACAGATCTGCATAGTGGTTCGGGTGCTGTTGCTGCTGGAGCCACACCAACGGACTATCCAGGCCTGCTGCTTGGCTATCGCTATCCGCTGCCGCCCGGCCATGATCATCGACTGCACATCGAGCATCTTAGGCGCGCCGCTGCGAGCGAGCGGCAAGTGAGGAGTCCCAACGGCTGTCCCATGGTTATGACATCCAGTCGACGCAGCTCGCCGTCGCCGTTGCCGCTGCCGTTGCCGACGCGCCATGCATTAGGCGCTGCCGCCGTTGGCCCAACCGCCCAGCAGCAGATTCAATCCCAGTCACAGGCTCAGGCCCAGGCCCAAGCGCAGGCCCATGCACAGACGCCGTCCCAGACGCAGTGCATGAACGCTCACTTTTTGCACTTCCAGTCGCAGCTGCATCAGAAGCTATCTGCCAGCTACTTTCGCAACCCGCCCTCGCCATCGCCAACGGAACGAGAACGTGATCGGGAACGGGAGCGGGAGCGGGAGCGTGAGCGCAATATTTGCGGCACCGGCTCTGGCTCTGGAACCGGCACATCGCCGCCGGCGACGAGCATGAGCGCAGCGCATCTGAATCCGTTGAGCGATCTGCAGAATATGCAGCCCTTTGACTTTCGCAAAATCAACTCGTTCGGTGCGCCGCCGAACGCCACGGACTTTGTGCACCATCAGCACCAGCAGGCCGTGCATCTGCAGCAGCAGGCGGCGGTGTTGGCGCAGGCGCGTCGTCGCATCAACGAGGCAACCACAGCGGGTGAGAAGAATGCTGCAGTGGCAGCGGCAGCGGCAGCTGCTGCGGCTGCTGCCCAGAGCAATCAGTTCTTTAGCGCTATGGCTATGGCTGGCCATCCGTTGCCGTATCACTTGCCCCCGCCGCCACCCCCACCTCCGCCACCATCGCAGCAGCAGCAACAGCAGCAGCAACAACAACAACAGCAGCAGCAACAGCAGCAGCAGCAGCAGCAGCAGTCGAACAACAATCAGGTGGCAGAACTTAGTCACGGCCTTGGGCCGCACTCGCCAAATCACGCACAGGTGAATCACAGTCACAGTCACGGTCATGGTCACGGTCACGGTCACGGTCTCGGTCACGGTCACGGCCAGTATCACCAGCACTCGCATCACCACAAGGTCGGACAGCCCACCTCGCCGGAGGATTCGAGCATTAGCAAATCTCGTCACTTGGTTGCCGCCGTAGCGGGGGATAAGTCGAACAGCAGCTGCTCCTCGTCCAGTGCATCGGGCACACAGCCGGCGAGCGGATCACAGCGCTTGACACGCCTGGCCCTGGCCTCGGGCTCTGGTGCCGGCTCGAATATGCGCGCCAGCCGCAAGTCCGGCCACTCGCCGGGCAGCAAACGCCAATGGGGCTCGATGCCGGCCAATCTGGGCACTCAGTTCATCAATCCGGTGACCGGCAAGAAGCGCGTCCAGTGCAATGTCTGCCTGAAGACCTTCTGCGACAAGGGCGCCCTCAAGATTCACTTCTCGGCGGTGCATCTGCGCGAGATGCACAAGTGCACGGTGGATGGCTGCAGCATGATGTTCAGCTCGCGGCGTTCGCGCAATCGTCACAGCGCCAATCCGAATCCCAAGCTCCATTCGCCGCATTTGCGTCGCAAGATCTCGCCGCACGACGGACGCAGCGCCCAGCCGCATCCGCTGCTGCTGCAGGCGCCCAACGGCATCATGGCGGGACTGGGTCCATTTGGCAGCTTCCCGCTGTTGACACCGCCGCCCGATCTGCGACACCATGCAATGGGCGGCATGGAGCTGAAGCATGGCCAGGAATATCTGCGACGATCCTACATCGATAGCAATGGCATGCTCGGCCGCTATGAGGGACAGCGTCGCAAGATGACCCATGAGCCGGGCGATGAGGACGATGACGATGATGAGATACTTGAGGTGGGCATCCATATGCCCGACGACGATGACGATGATGACGACGGCGATGGCGAGGCCAGATGGCGACGATGATGACGATGATCCCGATGGGGATGGCATTGTTGTGGTCGGAGATGAGCTGGACAGCATTCCCGACAAGGACAAGCATAGCCACGATGATTATATGCTGGACAATGACAACGAGAGCGACGAACGCTCCACCTCGGCCATCTCCAGTCACAGCCAGCCTCAGTCACAGTCACAGTCACAGTCACAATCTCAGTCACAATCTCAGTCACAGCCACATTCACAGTCACAGTCACAGTCACAGTCACAGTCACAGTCAAACCAAAGAACAACAACAGCCAAGCCCCTGTCCGAGCAAAGCAGAACCGGAGCCCTGCCCGGAGGTTGATGAGCAGCACGAGGATTCGCAGAGCCTCACCGACTCGTCGCATGCCCTCGGTCAGACACCGGCTAGCAAACGTAAACGTAAAAGCCAAAATCCTGTGCGCTGCACCGTGCAATCGGATGAAAACTCTTGCGATAATTCACTGGATAACTACGATGTGGCCGCCGACTTGTCCATCAAGAAGATCAAGCTCAACGACGACGATGTCGATGCAGCGACGGCAGCAGCAGCAGCAGCAGCAGCAGCAACAGTTGCAGTTGCAATGGATGCGCCATTGGTCGCTCAGCTGGTCGCAACAGCCAAAGAAGCCGAGGTGTTAACCGGCTCCACAGAGTCCACCAAGGCGATACCCTCGCCCCCGCTAACGCCCTACACCAGCGAGGCCAAGTCGCACATTAAAATGGAGCTCGAAGATGACGAGCACCAGCAGCAGCAGCAAGAGGAGGAGGAGGAGGAGGAGGCGGCGGCGGCAGTAGTGCTGCAGCCAAAACTTGCTCAACAGCCTGACGTCGCAACAATAAGGAATCCATACACACGCTCAGAGGAGGAAGCGGGGACCCTGGATCTGTCGCTGGGCACAGTCAGTGGTTCGATCATCAAGCAGGAGCCATTAGATGAGCTGGCTTTGAACTATGGCGCCGATGCGGATGAGAATCGCTATTTGCGCATCAAGCAGGAGCTGCTGGGCGACGATGAGCACAGCTTTGCTCGGACGGCGGTCGAGGAGTGCTTAAGCAAGAGCAGCAACAACAACAACATTATAATGACTGAGAGTTTGACGAACAAGGGCGGCGACTCCAATGGCAGCATCAAGGCGGAAGCCGTACGTGCGCGAGCGCCAGAAGCGAAACCGGAACCAGAGACCGAAGCAGAGCCTGAACCAGAGCCTGAACCCGAACCGGAACCCGAACCGGAACCGGAACCGGAGGTACCCATCGACAAGGAGAATCCATTAAAATGCACCGCCTGCGGTGACATCTTTCAGAATCACTTCCACCTGAAGACCCACTACCAAAGCGTCCACCTGAAGCTACATCACAAGTGCAACATCGATGGCTGCAATGCGGCCTTCCCCTCGAAGCGCAGCCGCGATCGTCACAGCTCGAACCTCAACTTGCATCGCAAGCTGCTCTCCACCAGCGACGAGCACAATCTGCTGCTGCCACCCGATCCGTTGCTGGAGCTGATGAGCATCAATAACAACAAGGCCTTCGGCAATGCTGGCATCGCTGCTGGCGGTCCCGTTACTGCAGCTGGCGGCGGCATGCCCAGCAGCATTCACGCCGAGATTTTGGCACGCATCTGCGCTGGTGCGCATGGCCTGAATATGCCGCTCTGTTTCGAGGCACTGCAACATCGTTTCCATGCCGGGCATGGCCAGGTGCCGGTCGGATTTGGTGATCCGAATGCCAATGTGAATGCGAATCCGAATGCCTTTATGTCGGCAACCGATCCACGTCTGCTACTCAATCATGCCAATAATCCGCTGCTCTTCCCCGGTCTGCGACTGCCGCGCTTCCCCCACTTGACGCCCCACATACTGGCGGGTGCCAGTGCACTCAGTCCGTTTTGTCGTCGCACCTCTTCCGACTCCAATTCCCAGCACTCGATAACACCGCCCGTTGGTGCACGCGGCTGCGATAGCGTTTCCCTGATGGGTTTGCGTCCGCGTTCGGGCTCTGGATCTGGTTCGCCCGAATACGATGCCCAGGCGAATCATGCGCATGCGCACACACACATGCACATGCAGACAACCGGCGAGGAGGCCGGACAGAGTCAGCGGCAGTCGCCGGATCGCATATCATGACCATGTACCTCGTACTATGCCAAGGCGCTGGCATTTTATCATTGAAGGATCGTCGTCGGACGTCGGACAGCAACACTTCATTCATGCAATATCAGGCTAAAACTTAGGACTACACAGCATTGCTCATAATCATAATCGATTAATCGTTAGGTCGACTTATCGATCGAAGTAGATGGAGAAGAACGAGAAGGAGAAAGAATTCGCAATCCAAACTGCAGCTTGGCTCGCCGGCGCTCATTATAAACAATACTTTTACTAGGCTAATATAAAATATTAGATGGATCAACTAGCATTTTTTTTCTATATATATATATACTATATATATATATATATACACACATATTATATATATAAATAAAATAATGAAACTCCCATTTTTTTTTTGAACTTGTATTTATAAAAACTGTTGTTTTGTGTACAAGCATGAAATTGTAGAGAATTGAATAATAATAATATTATATAATATATAATTATAATAATAATAATAATCATTATAATAGTAATGATGATACGTATTATAATGATAATGACGAGAAAGCAAAAAAAAAAAAAGCAAATAATAAAGCAAATTAATATATTAATTAATAACGATATATATTGTTAGTGATACTCGATTATGTAAGCATAGCCTCTAAGCGCATACTTAACATAGATATGTGTGGGTGGGTGGTGTCGACTACTACAACTACTATTTTTTTTTTTTTTTTTGTGTTTAATTTGTAACGGAGAATCCCAAGTGTATTGTATGATAACAAATTGAAAATCGAGTCAACGATAATGATGTGGAAGAACAAATGCTTTCAATGGGGCAAACAAAACTGATTACCAATTACTGTATCGATATGATCTATCTGTCTAGTTTATATAAATGTTTTTTTTTTTTTTTTTCTGTTGTCTTCTTTTACGAGAATCCTAGAGTATCATATAGTGGGATAGTTCTGAAGCAGTAACCAGGCAAATACCTTCAACTCATATTTAAGCTATATATGTTTGCAATAAAATATCATGAAAAATATAAAAACAAAAAAAAAAACTAATTCAAGCATTTTTATATTTGGGGCAAGTGAAGTGGTATGGTTTACAGAAAATGATCCAAAACTTTGCAGCTTTTCCAATAGTTCAATAGTCCCTGGAAATCCCATTGCGGTTGTGCTTTTGATTGTTCAATGGAAGGAGGCGTGGCGGGCATTAAAAAATATGTGTGCGAGAGATATGCATATGTTTCATATATTTTGGATTAGGACTTCCAGCTTAGCTATGTTCGTCTCTTCGTTTTTAAGACTATCCGTCAGTCTGTCTTTGTTTGTTCATCCATCTTCGTTTAGAAGATGGATGCGTTTGTCCTTCCATCTTTCTGCCCGCAGGTCCGTCATCTATCCGTACGTCTATCCATCCGTTTGTATATCCGTTTATCCATCCGACTGTTTATCCGTCTACCCGTCAATCTGTCCATCTGTCCATCCGTCTATCCGTCCGTCTGTCCATCCGTCTATCCATCCATCTATCCATCCGTCTATCCGTCCGTCTATCCGTCCGTCCATCCATCTATTCATCCGTCTCTCCATTCGTCTTCTATCCGTCAATCTGTTCATCTGTCCAACCGTCCGTCTTTCAAACCCCTCGTCTATCTAGATTTCGAAAATTCCAGTTGCGATGGTTCAGCAAAGCTTAGCAATGAAAGAGCTTCATTATGCAAAGCTTCTGTTTGTGGTTATATAGCTCAACTTATATATGTTCATATCTTATCTGAATTTGAGCTCAAAGTAAATTTTAAGAGCACTACTAGCATCTTGAACTTATTATAAGCCCTAGAAGGACCAAAGAAACATTTTTCGAAATATTCTTAAACAGTGTTATATATATAAAAAGAGATGCACAGCATATGTATGCTAAAAGCATGAACAGAGGTCAACATGGGCTAAGTATTATGTTTCCAAATATCCAAAACTGATATATAGATATAGATATATAATTTACCAAGCAAATACTTTTATTATAATATAAACTAAGCTCAGATTAGGCAACCTCCACAAACAAATAAAGGATTTTCTTTTTACCAAACAAGCTAAAAATTCTTCAAATATTTCGTCTTTACTAGCATTTTTCAGCATTGTGTTTTGATTTTGAAATGATATGTGCAATAAATGGGAAACATTGGCTTAGGTCAGAGGTCAGAGGTCTGGCGGCGTTACTTATTAGAATGCCATTGGTAAAATGCAAACTTGTGGTTAGCACATTTTAAAGGGGGTTGCTATGCATGCGATTTTAATTTTAGATCGATTAAAATGGCTCGTAAATTTAGCTGCCTCCGCGTGGGCGTTCAGTGTCCAAATAAATAAATGCATCGAATGGGTTGAATTCGCAATCGCACTTGGGCCCACATGTGGGTAGTTGCTATCTATATAGATACACATATGCACACATATACATATCTCTCTCTCTATATATATATATAAATAAAAGTATCTCCGGTCTTGTGGTTGTCCATGTCACCCCTGGGTCGTCGTCGTCGTCGTCGTCGACGCCATTGCCAGTGCAATGCATTGGCCTCCCTTAGGAGAAAATAATAGAGTGTACGGTGTGTACGAGTAGTGCAATTTATTTAAAGTAACATTTTAGTGTTTCCTTCCGCTGAAATTCGTTCTCTTCCTTCCTGTTTGGCAAAGTCCCGCTGTCTCTCTTTCTCTCTCTCTCACTCTCACTCTTGCTGTTGCTGTTGCTCCTGCTGTCTCTCTATCTTGCTGGGCGTAGGGCTCCGGACCTGCAGTATACACATATGTATGTATTTGTATTCGTACTCGAGGCATAACAACAGATTGTGGGCAAATAAAATTGCCACAATGTTATCGTTAAGCCTGCAGGACACGCAGAAACAACAACAGCAACACCAACGCCATATCCGTAACCACGGCACGTTCAGAGCCGCCTCCCTGCCGCTTACATACCCTTACATTCAAGCTTACATATGCACACACACACATACACTTGCATATGCCACCATATGGCAGCACACACACACACACACACACACATGTGTGTGCATATATACATATGTACTGTACTTAGTTTTTCTGACTGCATTTCATTTGCTACTTTATTCCGACTCGATATGTGCACGTTTCTATATAGACATGCATGCATACATACACACATATATGCATATGTGTCTATATTGCAATTATACACATGTATAATAGGCGACAGTTACCCCACGCACACACACACACACACACACACATACGCAGAGATATAACAATATTACATGGATAATGTTGTTCTAGATGCAATTCCAACTTTTCTTTACGGCCCGCTTTTGTGAAAGCTACGTACTTTTGCGCTTTTATGCCCAAATCACAGATACAGTTACACACACACACACACACACACATAGTGTGTACAACTGATGAGCGTGTTTGGTATTTTATGGCTCTAGCTGCAACGCTCCTAAGGCAAACAAGCAAAAACAACGACAGACCAATTGCTTAACCTAAGGATACTCAGTAAAACATTTGTATTGCAACACTCTGATAGACAACTATGAAATGAACAGCAAAATATTATGTACTATATATATTATAAAATACTATATTAAAACTCTCTGATGCCCAGCAAACATTAATATATATAAATAATCATATGTACACATACATAGAGCATAGCAGCTCTTTCTGCAATCTAAGTTAAACTTATAAATATAGAAGATCATAGAGATCTAGGCATTTTAAAAAGTTGTTAAGTTAAGATTAAGAAGAAATATACATAGTTAATTCATTTATTTATATATATACTTAATTTTTTATTTAACAAAAATTCTCTTGAGTAGACATAAAAATGTATACACATTTCTTATATACATTTTTTTTTTTATTAAAATCTTCCAATGTATTATATCTCGAGCTCTATTCAGTCAATAAAGTTAATTATGTATATAGACAATAATTTATTTATTCATTTATACAGTAGAATCCAGTTAAAACTACGTTCAAGGGACCGTCGTTATAACAGGAAGACGTTATAAACATATACGTTTTCTCACAAATGAAAACTATAAGCGGAGTCGTTTATAACTGAATTGTACTCTATATATAATTGATATCATCACACACAAGTTGAGCAAACAACAGAGCTACAAAAATATAAGCATCAACTTTTTATCTAAACTTTTTACAGGGTATATACAAGTAGCGTTTTTGCTCTATGCTAGCATTTGCGTGCGTGTGTGTGTATTGGGACATATACAGCTACAAAATGTATTACATAATTCTAGCAGTGTACACAAAGGAATTGCCAGGGCAAGTAGACAGGTAAATATCCGTATAGTTTGCTCGTATATGCATGCACATGCATATGTGTGCATGCATGCATGCATGCATGTATATGTAAACACACACATATGTGCGCATGCATATGCATGTACAGTACTCATATGCCGCTATATAGACACCTTGGATGCCACGGATAATGCAGTCTATGTCTAGCCCCTAACGTGCAATTGTTAAATTTTGGTCTGCCAGTGGCAGTGGGTGGTAATGCGGTCTCGGTCTCTCAGTTTAGGTTTGTGTTTTGGGTTATGGGTTTTGGGTCTTGGGTTTGGGTTTGGGTTTGGGTTTGGGTGTGTTACACGGTTTGAGTCTGTTTACGGTTCCGGGACCGTGTTTTGCACAGCACAATCGCCGCCATACAGATGTGGCAGCCAAAAAAAACTGATAATGTACTCCTGCCAACTGCAAAACTAATTTGTTACCGAGGACCTTGCAGTCAGTGAGGCGTTGAATCGCATCGTAACTATTTCATATACATTGTGGGGCATTGTTTTCAGAGTATGCACAATTCCTAGTTATTACTATATAACTACGCTCAATTATAACCCATTTTGGATAAAGACTCGCATATGAATAACTTTAATTAGTATAGCTAGAGCGGACCTACACTGACTCTAGTTTGGCTATTGATTTTTAGTATATTGTTTTCGATTATAACAATGCATATAATAATAAAAAACATCATGAGTATAACTTTGTAGATGACACTTTCAAAAAGCAAAGTTAATTGGCTGGGACTCTAAGCTGGAAATATTCAATTAATGAAGTGCTGAGATTCTAGCTGAGACTCTGCTACCATGGTTCGTGTATGCAGTGATAATGACAATGACAATGACAATGACAATGATAATGAAAATGAAAATGACAATGACAATGACAATGACAATGACAATGACAATGACAATGACAATGACAATGACAATGACAATGACAATGACAATGACAATGACAATGAAAATGAAACTGACATTGATGAAATATATAACTTATACGACACTCTAATGACAATTCCACTGATAATAACATTAATAATAGTACTTAATCATAATCAGTCGAATACTACCAATATTGACTATGCTAATGCTAAGAATAATAGAAATGCTGCATAGGCTACGAACAACACTCGAAAGAGATCACGAACATTTACAAATATTTCCTGATTTGATAAATTTTGGGCAAACGGCAAAGCGAGCAGGCAGGCAGGTAAACAGAAGCCGCGGGAAAGGGAAAGTGAAAGGGAAAGGGAATCAAGGGAATCTTAGCCGCGAATGGGAGTGTTGGGCAGGTAGAATTAATCCAATTTAAAAAGCTGTTGGCTTAACCCGAAAATGTTCGAATTTGTCAACTAAGTAGCTGTGTGTGCTTCTGCTGCTGGGATCAATGAATGAATCCCATGGCTTTGGCTTTCATTGATCTGCAGTTGCAAGGGCGGCCGGGCAAATCGAATTTAATCTATGGCGCAGGATATATAAAGTAAAGTAATCCCACAGCTTGCACACATTCCCTCACGATTCCTGGTACAAATGCTCAAATAAATAGGCCATACCAGCTGAAAGTCCGGCACAGTCAATTGAAAACATTTACAGCGGACACATCATCATTAACGGAAGAGCATTCGTTTCAATTATGTCCATGGATACGGCACCTGTGTTCCAGTCTAGTTTCTCCATACGATCGCTACTCTCCAGCACGCAGCTGGAGGAGGAGCCGGACCAGCAGCAGATCGACGTCGATGTCGAGGTAGATGCCACAGAAGAGACACACAAATATTATACTAGCTCCACTCCAAGCGATTCCTGCAATAGCTCCGAGGATGCATCCTCTGAAGATGGCAACACCAATTCACCCACAGCCAGCAACAGCAACAGCAGCAGCAGCAGCAGCAACAGCAGCAACAGCAGCAGCAACAGCATGTCGGATGTGAAGCCTGCCTTTACGTACAGCGCCTTAATTGTGATGGCCATACGGAGGAGTCCGGAGAAGCGATTGACACTGAGCGGCATCTGCAAGTGGATAGCCGATAATTTTGCCTACTATCAGAATCACAAGAGCGTCTGGCAGAACTCCATACGCCACAATCTGAGCTTGAATCCATGCTTTGTGCGTGTGCCGCGCGCTCTCGACGATCCGGGACGCGGTCATTACTGGGCGCTGGATCCGTATGCCGAGGATCTAACCATTGGCGAAACAACGGGCCGTTTGCGTCGCAGCAACAACACGCTGCTGGGCCGCAGCAAGGCAACGGCTCATGGCAAGGGACATGGCTATGCGCATCCTTATCAGCAGCTAACCGGCAATCCAGCTGCGGCGGCTGTGCTCTATGCGCAGCTCTTCAAGCCACACGCTGCCTACTTTCCCATCGTGCCAGAGCCACAGTCACAGCCACAGCGTCCAATCATGATGCAGAGCGGCCAGCATGCGATTGGAGCTGGCATGGGCGTGAGCATGGGCATGGGCATGGGCATGGGCATGGGCATGAGCACTTTGGCTATGACAACGGCCGCAGCACAACGATACCAGCAACAGCAACAGCAACAGCAACAGCATCAGGGGACCTTATCAGCGCCTTACCATCAGACACAGGCTGAAACTCAGTCGCAGTCGCAGCAGCAGCAGCAGCAGCGGTATAGCCACAACAATTACTACCAACGACATCAGCAACACCAGCAGCAGCAATTCCAACACCAACACCAACACCAACACCAACATCATCATTATCAACAGCAACAACAACAGCAACAACACAATTATTATCTACAACAACAACAGGAGCAATACGCATCTGCCTACAACAGCAAATGGATGCGACAACCGATTGAAAATTTGTGGCGTTAAAAAAAAGTTATATGTGTTAGAGAGGTGTACATAAGTGTGTGTGTATATGCGTGTGTGAGTGTATAGGTCTTTTTATTAGTTTTTTTTTTTTCATTTGCCTAACAATCTGATTGACACCAAACAGCAAAGGTTACCTGCCAAGGCGTAGAACGCGTTTAAGTTAAGGGATTATCTCACTTAAGATATGATATAATATAATATAATATAATATATGACAATATATGACAGACCAAATATGATATATGATAAGCTAATCCATTTGTATGCAACATTAAGTGTAGAAATGGTTTTAAGTAATTTGCTTTAATCTTTAATTATTATGAATAGATATATTCGAAAGCTTAGTATTTAGTTTCTTAAATATATAATATTTATATATAAGTTAGTATTACATTGATGATTAAAATAAAATAAATAAAAACTAAAAGAACTAAGATGACATTTTATTTAAATAGGCAAAAGTGTTCTTAAGTATGAATAGAAGTCAGACTAATAATGAAAATGAGTTTAGTCAATAAAAAAAAATATTTTTTTAAATAAAACATTTTTAGTTCTACTGACACCAAATATTATGTAACATTCCAATATCAAGAATACTTTACGCATGTTAGATAAAAATAAATAAATTGCAGGAACCGCAAGTAAGAGTTATGAATTTAAAAAAATTTGAGGGAAAAGATTACCATTTTTTTTTTAAATATTATTTTTCTTTAAAATGATAAACTTTTTGTAATTTTTATTAAAAATTTTGTTTGTAATTATTGAAATTAATTTATGTATATGAAAAAATAAATAAATAAAATAAAAAATAATTATTACAAATCAATTTTGTATATGCTTATTTATATTTGTATATAGGAAGACCATTTACAAACATATATGAAATATATCCATGAATACTTAATACGTTCATTGCTCTCCAGCAGAAGCAGAAGAGAGGGGAGGCAAGTCGAGACAGATCGAGTTCCAACTTGATGCCAAAGAACAGATTTTTCTTTTATATAAATTGTGATAATGGAACCAAATCGGAAATAGTCAACAGATTTTGCACATGCTAGATCAAATAAGGTATTTCTAAATAGTAGATCGACAATTCATATGACAGTTCTATGGTAAAATCTCTATACAAATTATCATGCTAAACTGCTAAAATTGATAAAAAAAAATATAGTAAACAAATTGACACATTTACATACATGTATATACAGGCTGTGTACATATAGTAAAGTCAAAGTACTAATTGTGATCAGTTTCGAGAACTTGTTGATTTTTAGGCAAATCTTGTAAATTCTTGACAATCATCAAGATTATGCATACTTACATGCTATACTACCCATCCATCTATAGCTATACTAACTCCGTCGACTCTTTCCAGCATATTTTCTAGGAAAACCAAAAACATCTAATGTATATATATGAAATCCTAGCTTCCCCCTTATTCAACTGACAGCTTAGAGCAGCTTCCAAAGCCTAGCTTAAATGCTAGTTAAAATGCTTAAAACTTCAGCTCAATTAAACTAAGCGCAGATTGAGCTGCCGCTGCTGCTGCTGCTGCTGCTGTTATGCATAATTATGGTCAAATCGTGGACTAAGCTGAGCTCTTATGATATTTAGCATTGACTTTTAGCTACACCTGTCGTGATGATGATCGGCATCATTATTATTGTTATTACTATTATTATTAGTATTATTTTTATTTTTATATTTATATTTATTTTTATTTTCATTTTTATTAGTATTATTATTATTATCAACAACATCATAGAGCATCATATGGCTGCTGGCTGCGCTGGACTGTGGACTGTGGCTGGCTTAACTTTGGCTCGTAACTTAATGCTAGCGGTCAATAGCATTACGCCAGCTACAACAACAACAAATGGCTTATGAAAAGAGCTAATCTGATAATACAGAATTGAAAGGGGCGGTCACGGCACGAATTTTGCTACACGCTCTTGATACTATGGCAGCAGCAGCAGCAGCAGTCGCAGCAGTCGCAGTCGCCACAGCTTAGGCCAAAACAAAAATCCAAGCTGTAGAGGCAGAGAGAGAGAGAGAGAGGGGCAGAGTCAGTGCCAGTGGTCTTCAGACTTCAGCCACAGCCTCAGCCTGGAGCCGATGCGACGATTGACGACGACGACAACATCAACTGCCCCACCGAAAGCAACGCCAACATACATACATATTGGGTATAGTGCACCACATGCGAGCATAAAAACAGAAGGGATCGATGATCGGACAGCGAAATTGCATTTGTCTGCAGCTAAAGCTGTAGCTGAGAGTTGGGAGTTGTTTGGCCGTGCTGCACTCGTACTTATTATTGGCCAGCTCTACATGGCCATAACGATATCGAGTAAAGTGCACAGTGCACACACATACATACATAGTGTGTGTACAATGTTCGAACATGCATAATGACGAGAAGCTGCATGCTGCATGCTGCATGTGGCATGCCCCCAGTTGCTTGTTGCTGCTGCTGCTGCTGCTGCTGTTGCTGTTGCTCGTAATCTGTTGCCCGATTGGCGTCTGAGCAACAGATGTCAATAATTCAGCAGCAATAGCGGTGTTTTTTTTTGTTTTTTTTTTTCAGCTCTCTCTGCAATAGTTGAGCTCTATATTTATGTGCAACGCGCACTTTGTTCCACTTTGGATCGTTTTAATTTGCTTACTTCCTAACTGATTGCTGATTGCCCGCTTGGGACAAAAGAAGAGATTAACGAAAATATATGCGAAAACGGAATACGAAATCTGCTCGCAAACTGAAACTCAAACTCAAACTCAAACTCAATTATAAAAATTTCAACCCAATCTCAATTCTGGCGAAAATGCTGTTTTGAAGTTTTTATTATTGCCGTTCGTCTGATCCCGATTTCAGAACCCTTATCCCTATACAAGTCTCTCTCACCTTCTTTGCATGTATTTTGTGGTCATTCGTCATTTTAAATTTTGCACACACACACACATATAGAGAGACAGAGAGATCTCTTCACCCGCTGCTCCCCGTGCCCCAGCCAACGGACAGTCCCTAGCCATTGACACTGATATGTGTGGCAAGGTATGTCTTTTGAAATGACAATCTGCAATTTGCTATTCGAAACCGTTTAAAGTAATTTATTTTTACCCTTGCCGAGGACGCGATCCGCGACTTGTTTTCCAAACACTCACACAAACACACACACACACAGAGAGTGAGACAACAGCAGCAGCAGTATTTAGATATATACATATATATTTTTATATAAATACATATCTGTTGATACACGCTAAAAAATGAATTCACTGATGAAATATCTGATCTAGAGAGTTGCAATCGATACGCTTAACTGTTTTTCAAGTTCATATATCTCAATGTTTGCTATCTATGTGAATTTCATTCACATTTAAAGTCGTTGCATGAATATTTAAAATTTTGATTTGAGGTTACAAAAGTTTTATACAAATTTATGTAAGAGAGCGTGCCGGACTCTATAAAGTATATGGGGAACGACCAAACACTACAAAAAGTTGTTTTTTCTGGAGATATGCTCATACGACATACGGACAACGAGTTGAGTCGATCCAGCCATATCGCGTCGTCCGTCTTGCTTGCCTCTCCGTCTATCTGTTCGTCAGTTCGTGCATTCGTTTATACGTCCGTTTGGCCCACCGTCCGCCTATCATCTGTCCGTCCATCTGTATGTCCGTGAACACAAAACCTGAATAGAAATTTGCAATTTTTTAAGAGTTAATCATTTATTTCTTTAACAATATTTATTCATATTATATTATATATATTATATTATCAATAGTTGAATATTCATATCGATAACAAATAGTTGAGAACTTGATTTAATTTTGTTAATGCTAATTGCTTATTGTTTACTATAAGACAGATTGCAAATATTAAAAAAGACATTAAAAAATGTTTTTTGTTTAGCGTAACTTGAATACCGTAAGACCTATAAATGTAATTTATTTACTGTGTAGCTTGTATCATTTACAAATTTAGTATATTTCACAGTTTTAATGCCTTCCAACAAATTCACAATTTGTTATATCAGCAATGGGTTCAGAGTATCTCTTAGTTGTGTAATACCGATCTGTGCACGCTTATTACTTATTTCTTTCAATTTACTACAGAGAGTTAAAAAATTGCTTACCAATCTTTTTCTCTCTTGCAAAAATAGATATAGAATAGGAGCGAAGCACAACGAAAATTTCTTTCAGTGTATGCTGTCTCTGTCTGCTCTGCAGAATGTCCAGCACTGGCCAGCCAACCGGATGTCTGCTCAGATTTAGAGTTTCACACAGTGACGCTCATTAAATATACATACATATAAGATATACGTATATATATATAATATACTCTTACATTATGAAACTAACTGAAAATGTATTCCCAATAGATAGAAGTACTCGATGCGCCTCCCCTGGGCAGCCCACATTGATGCATTGCCCTGAATTTCGTTGGGGACAAATGATTGGCAATGCGCAGACAAATGACATTGGCTGATTAGGGGCCATCGGTATGGCATTTAATTAATGGTTTCTGCATGGCACGAACATAACTCAACAGAACAGACACTGCGCTCGATAATCAATGGGCCGGACTGTACTTCAGCATATCCTGCCCCACACACACACACACACACACACACATGTTCACATCCTTCAGTCAGTGAGCTAATAAACAAAAAAGAAAAGACGAAAAACATTTCGTTATGCTAAATTGAGTTCGTAAATATTTTATGCAGCCGAGCGATACAATAGTTTTTGCCCGCAACCAAATACAGACAGAAGCCAAATTTTCTCTTTCGATGCTGTGATTGAAGAGCCACCCAAACACACACACACACATGTGTGTGTCCATATGTCAACCCTTTTATTATGGGTTGTCATTGCTGGTCAGTGAATGGCCATGGACCATGGGCCCAAGTTACGAGTCCTGGCTCATAAATAATGCAGCCAATTAAGGGAGCGTACATGTCACACATTACATCATGTTATGCATGAGAGTTTGCACGTCGGCCTGTGCCCAGGTATCCTTCTCAACAAGGACATGCTCAGACAGCCGTCAGCCGACATCGGCTAGAACAAGCTACTGCATTTATGTATGTACATATGCCGAGATTCGGCTAGAGAACTAGTGGAATCAGCTGAAGTAGTTTCGGCTTAGACATAAGCTGCGGTTCCTGATTTACAGCTGGTGTCAGATGAAGCGCCTCAAGGAGATGTACGCACGAGCATCTTGTTGGAGTTGGAGTCGATTGCAGTGCAGAGAAATATATGTATGGCAAGTATAAACGTATAGAAGGATAAAGATATTATATATCTTGAGAGCATGAGCCCTGAGAATTACTATGAAAGCAAAATTTAAAATGGCTTTAAAAGATATCTATATTGATTTTGGAAAAAGTATGTAACCGGAGGAGACGAGGGAGACTTTTTTCATTGCTGATCTAGACATTTGTTAGCCCAGCCTGTTTGTCCATCAACTCTTCTGAAAATGTGTCTGTCCATCCGTCCATCAGTCCATTCGTCCTTTCGTCCATCCGTCTGTCCGTCTTTCTGTCGTCCACCCATGCGTCCCTCAGTCCGTCCGTCTTTCTGTCTATCTATCCATCAGTCCATTGTCCATTCATCCTTCCGTCCATCTTTCCATCTATCCATTCTTCTATCCATTTTTCCTTCCCTTTGTCTGCCCCTCCATTCATCTGACCTTATGCCCATTCGTCCATTTTCCCCATCCGTCCGTCCTTCCGTCCTTCCGTCCGTCCTTCTGTTTGTCTTCCCATCCAACCGTAGCGATCTCAAGCACATGCTCTCGCTTACATGTTCTTCTTCTCTTACACATGTTCTTTCTTATGAATGCGTTAGGAACACGTAGAATAATTGTAAAATCAGCTTTATACAGAGCTTATAGAACTTCTTAGTCGGGCAATTGGAACTAGAGAACTCTTGATCATAAAGGAACGCATAAAAATTCTTTAGCTATCAAGATAAGAGGACACATTTGATGTCAGTAAGTAATCGTAGTTCGTAAAAGTGCAACCAGCTTACGTAGCTTTTTAATAGCTTGACCCACTTGTTGACTGATCGGATGACAGATTGGCTTAAGCAAAAGTGATAGTGTCGCAGTGTCAAGTGTCGGCTGCGAAGGGTCGAGTGTGCCAGTCCAATTCACATTCACAAACTTGTCACCATGATTGACAAATCACATTGGACTTGGATATGGTCCACATGTGATGCATTTGCAGTCAGCGTAGAACTGGTTAAGTTATGAATAAACTGCAATTAAGTCAGAGTTGAGAGCTTACGATTTCAGCACGCCACACTAGTATAAGTGCCAGTAAATAGGATTAAGTGTTGTCAAGGTAATGTCAACACGTTGACTTTCGACTCACTTTCACTGTGACAATTTTCACGCCGCTCTGGTCACACTGTGCCAACCTGTTGCCAGCCTGGGGCCACTGGCTAAATTTGGCGATCGTTTTTCATTTTTTCACATTGCCCCACTCACAACTGCAGCTCCATAAACCATTTGATTGCCTTGAACCCTTTTTTTTTGCAATTGTCTTCGGCTTCGTTTTTTTTTATTTTATTTTTTTTTTTTGTTCCCTTCTTTGGTTGCTCTTGTTACTGTTACGATCGCTGGCGCCGCCTCCGCTCGACTTGCCAAAATGCAGAATACGAAGAATTCTTCTTCTTTTTTTTTTTTTCCTTCGTGCTGCATTTGGCAATTTCTTATGCTGGCAGCTCTTTAAGCAAGTCTTCATGATTTACCTGTAGCCGCTGTCCATTGACTTCTCGCCTCTTGATTTCCTTTGTTTGGCTGCCCGCACTTTGTCTTTCCCAAGCTACCAGCACTCGACAGCTAATCATAAACATAATTATATTATTTACAAAACTTTTTAAGTAAGTCAAAACACGATTTGCGTGATTAAGAATATATAAATCTTGGATTCCTACAGGGTTGAAATTTTTATTACAAAAGTAATGACATCTATGCCAGATTTAATTAATAAACCCTTTGTTTTGTGTTATCTAATGTCTCTTTAAGATTGATAACTGCTTTAAAATATATTATAAATCCTTTATTCTTCCATAGCCTTGATCTATCTATTGTATTGTATCATCTCTATCTATCTAACTATCTATCTATCTGTCTATCTATTTATCTAACTATTATCTATCTATCCATATATCTCTCTCCCTCTCTCTCTCTCTCTCTCTCTCTCTCTCTCTCTCTCTATCTATCTATCTATCTATCTATCTATCTCTCTTTCTCTATCTATCCATCTATCTATATATATCTGTTTCTCTCTTTCTCTCTATCTATCTATCTCTCTTTCCCTATCTATATTTCTCTCTATCTACCTATCTATTTATATATCTCTCTATCTCCATCTCTTTATCTACCTATATACATATCTATATATCTCTCTCTCCCTCTCCGTCTCTCTCTCACTGTATCTATCTATATATCTGTCTTTCTCTCGTTCACTCTCTTTCGCTCTCTCACTATCCTGCTCCATCTTTCCATTTCTCTCTCTCTATGCTATGTCTCTCTCTCTCTTTCTTTCTTTCTCTCCCCCTCTCTCTCCGCTGTATGTATATCCTCCTGTTCATTGTATAATTATTGACAGCATGTGCGTAAATGCTAACGAATGCAAACTAGTTTCTCTAATCTATTATTTTCGTCCTTATTAATTGAGACAATTACAAGTCGATTCCTTGTTTTAGGTGTCAGTCAGTGTCATTCCGCTGTCCATTGTCCGTAGTCCGTTGCGTCGGCTTGTGCCGTCTGCCGGTCTGCAGAAGCAAAAAGAAATGCATGCGGCTAATTAACAATAATTAATAATGCAATAGCTTCAAGCAAATACACACACGCACACATATATACATATATATGTATGTACATGCCAACACACATATATCGAAATATATATATTGTGTAAAAGTCAAGTCCAATTCATGTTGTCTCATTGTCTTTGTGGCTGTCGGTCGTTGTTGTTGTCGCTGTTGTTGTTGTCGTTGTTGTCGTTGTTGTCGCTGTTGTCGCTGTTGTTGTCGTCGTCCTTGTTGCCTTTTGGCTTGACTAGCCGCGCTCTTCTTGAATTGCGTGTAAGGGGCACATTTTGCCAACATGCGTGAATAAATAAAAGTTTCTAAAGGGATTGTCACCCATGCCACTAAAAACAAAATCCGCCTGTCATATATATCACTCCACAGAGGGGGCCCCAGACCAGGGCAGTCGGGCTGCCAAAATGGACTGGGCGACTGTTGCTTTCGCTGTATAGTTTGGAAGGCTTGAAGCTTGGAGCTTGATGCTTGGAGCCGTAGCCAGAGCCGGACGTAACCGGCCCATAAAATATGACAAACTTAACAACGGCACGGACTGCATAACAGCAAAGACAACACCAACAACAACAACAACAACAACAGCAGCAGCGGCAGCAGCAGCAGCAACAGCAGAAGAACTGTCGGCATGGACAAGAGAGCCATGGTTAAAGGCAACCAATGGACACCCACTTCGCAGCTGTCAATCGTCTAAATCGTTATGGCCACTTGTCGAGGGGAACAAAAAAAAAGGAAAAGGAGAGAAAAAATGGAAAAGCAAAAGGAAAGAAAACAAGAATTATATATGCAACCATTAAAAATGCCACAAAGTCAGTTCTTAAATTATTAACGACAACAAATGTTGTGACGCTACATGTGGCGATGACATGTAATACGAAATACGCCAAGCTAATATGGCCAATAGACCAACTACTAACACACACACACACATATATATATGTACAGGCACATCTCATTGCTACTCTAATTAAGCCGAAATTCATAATTGACTTCCTGCCAAATAAATGACATCGTATACTTGTGCATCCTGTCGTCACATTCGTTTAAAGCTCTGTGAAACAGCCAACTGATCTTGGCCCAGATGGGCGCAACCCTTTGGGCCTTGCGGCGTTGGCTCTAACGACTATGGAAATCAGCTACAGGAAAAAGAAAAAACAAACTGATAAATCTCAAATGTTATGCCATGGTCAGTCATGTTTTGGGTATGTGTTACCTACAGGAGACTCTTGATGGAACTATGACCAAATGCAAATACCTGAATGTCCTTGCTGATTATGCTTTTCCCTCTAAAACTAAATGTCCTAGCTTGGCCTCCTCAGAGTCCTGCTATAAGTATAATTGAGAACTATGGGCTTATTTCAAGCGATAGAGTTGTGTAGATTTGCTAAGGACACGAGAGGACACTATTTCTGATATTAGAGAGTTCTGCAAGGATATTTCATTGGATTATGTTCATAAATAGCTGGACGGTCTGGCATATAAAACACCTCCATCGGGTTGGTGATATTATTGTTATTAAATAGTTTGCTTAAGTTTGACTCGACATTTGACAACATATTTAAATAAATAAATACAAAATTGGTTGATTCAAATAAGGGAAGATATATTTTGTATATATCATAAGATCCATTAAAAGGAAAACTAAAATTTTGTGAATTTTGTATCATATCTAAAAAAAATTTGTATCACATGTTTTTTTTTTATATTATCCTGTTTTTTGTTTTGTTAATGTTTATTAGACTAAATAACTTTGGATCTCATATACAATAGATGCTCATATCTTCGCATCATGATTATTATTATTTTTTTTCATTTTTTTATTTTTATAGGAAATAGAAAAGTTTTAAGCACATTTGCCTAAAATTTTGTATTTTATTTATTTAATTTTTTTTTAAATATTGAAACGAGCCTCCCTGAAGCTCTTGCAAAGAATAACTATTTAGATCATTCACTAGATGATCTATTTACTATAATTTATTATACGATATATGTACGTACATAGGTCATATGTATTTCCTTAAGGTCGAACTGTTGTTTTTTTTTTTTTGTTAATACACACAGCTTTGGGTTGGTTAGCAAAGGCGCCAATGTTTGCACTGCGGGGCGCATTTTCGATGCAGATGAAGCATATATCTGCGGTTGCTTCTTCTTCTTTTTATTTGGTGAAAAAAAAAGAAGAAGGAAAACCGAAACGATTTACCTTCTGAGTAGCATATTTAGGCGATTTTATTGCATTGGCCTGTGAAATGAGAAATAAAACAATGTTGTCGCTGAGCTCCATCTGTGTTGTTGTTGTTGGTGTTGCTTTCTATTTGCTGTGCAGGAAGGAAGTTGTGAATCTTTTTGGGCAGCACACGTCTGACAGCTTTGGTACAGCAAAGATTGTATTTTTTTTTTATTTTGGGTTTTTTTTTTTTTTTTTTTGTTCTTCTCTGGAGTAGGGTGTTTCTGGTTGTTCAGTTGGCTTTTTGGCGAGAATGACGCCGGTTGGTTTTTAGTTTTCGAAAACATTTGAAAAGTAATCGTTCAACGAACCGATTGACAAGGTAATCTTTCTGAAAACATGTGTTCACAATATCAAGGACGAGCCACATACACACAAACACACACACACACACACACAACACACAGCTCACACTCTGGTTGCGGCTGCAAAAGTTTGCCAAAAGAAAAACCCCATCGAGTTAATGCTGCAAGCGAATGAAAATGATGCAAAGAAAGAGGAAGCAAAAAAAAAAAAGAATAGAAAAAGAACAACGGCACAGAGGGCGAAGGGTAGGGAAACAAAAAGGCAAACGTGATGGGCGAGAAAGTTGAAGCATTCTGATAAGATTCGACGAGCGGGCCCTTTTGGGCAGCATTGAAAAGGGTTTTTAGCCTGGTCAGAGGCTGTTTTTGTGGTAGCGGGGCGCGCACAGTTTCTCGCTTCATCACTTATGCATGCTTTGGTCTATTAGATTTCCGTTTCCGGTTCAACTGTAACGCACGTAAGTTACGCAACGTGTTTGAGGTTTTACGCTCTCTTGGCACACACACACACACGTCAATGCGATTTGAACCGCTAAGGCTCACACACCTGGCCCGGCTTATAAGCATACTCCAACTGCTACTCAACAGCCAGCCAGGGGCTCAGCACACAGATGCCCTAGCCCTCCAAACTGTTCGACGTATTTTCCACCGTTATGGTTTTTCTTTCACTTTTTTCTCTATTAATACTTGAATTTTCATACTCAAAGCTGAATGAGCTGCTTGACCATGGGAAAGTCTTGACTAGATTTGGTTAGCAGGGAGCAGAGTCGTAGTCCCCATAGGATCGTGCTTGATCTTGCAAATGATCTCAGCAAAGTTTCGAAATTGAGGCAGCCAAATCTCAACAGAGCCAGAGCTATACCACTAAACATATTCTTAGTCATCGAGCTATGATTTGTTCTAACTGAAACAATCTTACCTCAGCTCCACTGCTAGTTAGGGTATCTCAGCTTCGTTCAGCTTTCGATAGAGCACTTTGAAAGTCTTTTGACATTGGGTGCCAGAGGTTTAGGTGGACCCTTTGTTGATGTAAGCATTTAATTCGTTCTAGCCCGTTGGAATTCAAGCGATAAGGACGAACGTTTAGGACGCGAATGGTTAGATGGATGGATGGTTCGATGGTTGGCTGGCTGGCTAGCTGGATGGATGGATGGATGGATGGATGGGCGAGTATGTGGGTGAGTGGCAGCTTGGGCAGCAGAGTTTTTCAACAGTTGCCCAAAAAGACAAAAGGGTAAAGACACACACATGTGAACTTTTTTACATATACATATTCTCTATATGTCTAAGCATGCAAGGGGATGGCAACGCCATCGTTTAACCTTAGACCCGCTGCAAGTTATTGTTGCTGATTTCTTAAGTGGCTGCTTCAAACATTTTAGATTGTTTTGCTATTGCGCAATAAATAAAGAAACACTTTCACACAATATGCTCAATGATGAATCAGCCAGTCAACCAGTCTATCGGGCTTTTCGTGCATATTAATGCGTGTTTAAGTGACTCCCTTTAATTTGATGCATGTAAGAGCTCAAGGCGCTTACACACTTTTCTTTTAACATATCATTCTTTAACATACTTGGACTTGGAATTCAATTTCATTTCATGTTTTGAAAGAATTTGTTGGGGACTGCTTATAGATCGAAATGCAGCTTAAACTTTTTGCATGCCAATAATGTTTGTCTAGCTTACAGTAAAATCTCAGTTCACCCCAATCTCAAGCTCTTAAGTCTAAACATATTATATATCTAATACATACATTTTCAGCTAAATATTTATTGAATTATAATAGAATCCGGTTATAACGACTGCACCTTGAACGTCGTTTTACCCGGTAGACGCTATAAGCATATAAATTTGCACACATAACTCTGTTCGGGTACCAACGCAATTACTGTACAGGTGAATCCGGTTATTACGACGCTCAAGGGACCAAAGATTTTGCGTCGTTATAACCGGAGTACACTATAGCCGAAGGAAGCACAAAATTCAGTTTTCTGTTTTTCTTTATGTTCGTCATGTTCGTAATGGGCTTTAAAACAAATCAAACTATTTTATACATAGAATTTTTGTCGCAATAAGCGTACGAGCGCTAAAAGCAGAATCTAAAGTTCCTCTAGACTACCAAATGACATAGAGTTCTAACTTCAATTAGCAATACACAAGGCAAACTCCAAGATCAACATGCTATAACTGAGATATATCGAACTGTCTCGATCTTTTTTATGTATATATCTTTCATGTATATATGCTCGCTTGCCTTTCATGTAAGACTCTTTTGTCAGAACTCCTTGGTGCGCAACTTAATTGAGAGGCCGTAAATAAATGGACTTTGTGGCAGCGATAAAGCGATTCATCAATTCAAATCGAGAGATCAAGAGACGACGAGTCCTTTCTCGATATTTCGTATATTACATGCAACGTCTCACGTAGGGACATTTACAATTGTGACAATTTCTCACTCCCCATGATGCAAACTATGCAATTAATCAAATTTTGTAAAGCTCTCAATATGACAAAAGTGGAATTAATGATATACATGACTATATACCACATGCCACTCCACTTGTCGAAGGGCCATTCGCATGGTGAAGAGGCTGAAAAAAAAAATAAATAAATAAATAAATGTAAGGAAAAGAGAATACAAAACGAGACTGAAAACTGAAAACTGAAAACAACAAATCATCAATTGACAAATCGATGCGCATCACTAAAAACTCATTATTCCAATAACAGGACACAGCAAGCAGCCAGCACATTCTCAGCCTTAGCCCGGTCAAGACGAGCTCTCGTTCAGCGTGCAGCGGGCATATAACCATCATCGGCTGTCCGTCTGTTCGTCTGCTCGTCTCTGCTCGTCCATTTGTCCGTCTCTCCGTCTGTCTATCTTACTGACTTCAACATCATCACCGCCTCCGCCTCCACCCTCAGCCAGAGAGCAGAGGGCTCAGGCAGTCGTCGAGCAACATTTTCAAAATCGTCGCATTCGTCATCGTCATATCAGCCGCTCATCTTGTAGTTGAGTGCGAGAACAGTGGTCATTATCTGTTCAGATTTTGTTGCCTGCGTATTTGTGACGACAGACAGACAAGCCAGACTGTGGGACAGACAGAGAGACGGAGCAAAAGGGCAGCTGTATATGGGCGACAAGAACAGTGAAACAATTTTGTTGCTGACTGCAATCATTGCCAGGATCAGGGGCCTCTGCCGGGCCACATATCGCATCAAGTGTAGGCAAGTGGAGTGAAGAGCAAAGTTAAATCCACTTTGCCTCATTCGTAATTTAGCAGGTTAATGGCTAAAGGAGGCAACCCAAACTGAAGCTGAAGCTGAAGCTGGAGCTGGAGCTGGAGCTGAGGGCGACAGGCGTTGTCCAAAACGATGGCCACAAGGAGCGAAATATGAAGAGAGAGAAAGACAGAGTGAGAGAGAGAGAGGGAGAGGGAAAGATAGACTGAGAGAGGAGAAAAAAGCAGAACTCTGCCCCAAACTAGAACTGAACAATGGTTGCGTTGTGGTTCGATAAAAATGGCCTCAGACCTCGGGACAGTTGAGTTGAGCTCAGTTCAGTTCAGTTCAGTTCAGTTCAGCTCAGTTCAGCTCAGCTCAGCTCAGTTCAGCTCAGTCTGCAATCTGTTGAAGTCTTCGAATTCTCTATATATCTCCCTCTCTCTCTCGCACTCTGTTGGCTTGTCTGCATCTCAGTTTAGTTTAGCTGCTCTGTCCATCTGGGCGCCCCGTCTGCCAGCCTGTCCATCCATCTATCCATCGAGCCAGAGCCAGTGCCAGAGCCAGAGCCAGAGCCACATACATTATTCCAATTCTGATGGTCATCATCTTTATCATTAACTTTTTGCCATCGACGATAATGCCCGTGTGCCGGCCAGTCCCATGCCATGCGTACCGCAACGCCCCCGTTACCAAAGCAACCTGACCAGGCCCTGCCCTGGCCCTGCCCCCTGCACCCTGCGCTACAGCCATGGCCTCGACTCTCCACACACACACACACACTCTCGACTCTCGACTCTCGACAATGGCGCAGAGTGAATTAAAAATACGAAAATGAAAATAAATCATCATCAGAGACGCATGTCAAATTCATCTCTGGACTGCGTGCGCTGCGGCTGAGATTCAGATTGAGATTTGAGGCTGCGCCGGCGACGATGACTGCGACTGCGACTGAGATTGACTTTGTCTCTGTCACTGCCTCTGCCTCTGTCTCCCTCTCAATGTCTATGCCCGTCCTTGTCTCTGTCTGCATGTTGAGCTATGTCATTCAAAATGTAACATGATAAAAATAATTAAGGCAACAGCCACACACACACACACACTCAAACCACTTGACACACACACACACGCACACAGAGAGACTTTACTGCTGCCGCACATAGAACAGGAGTCTCTGGAATTTACTGACGCCGCATGCTTAATATTCGCATACAATTATGATCCAATCAGATCTGCATAATTACCTAAGCTATGAGGTAAAATGAAAATGAAAAAAAATTTGAAAGAAAATTCTTTGCAATGCAAATCAATTTTCTTGTCTTGAGATTCGTTGCGGCATCCTGAAAGTATTGAATATGTGTTGAGGAAAATATCAGAGATTGGGCATCTATACATACATATATATGTATATGTATGTATATGATTGATTAAGATGATGAGCTTAGGCGATCGAGCTGGGATTATTATTATTTATTCTGTCTTACATTGAAGCTGATAGATTTTGGAAAGCTAATCTCTAGTAAGAGACTAGGAGACAAACTTGATATTTGATATAATATATCTTTATGCAGTAGAATCCGGTTATAACGACAATAAGCAATAAGCGAACGGGCACTATAAGTTGAGTCGTTATAAGCGGATTCCACTGCATATCTATATATTTAACTAATTGCTTAGCATTAAACTAATACAGATTTAATTATAGCACCAATTGAGCACCATATTTGTTTGTGGTTAGAAGCAATGCGGCTATAACAGTAAGAAAAGGGGCTCTAGTCGGTAATGACTAACTAGGAAATACCCTGAACTCAACGTAAAGCTATTTGAAACAGTCTAATCTATTTTATATATATGTACATTGTGCAAATGATTCATACATAAGCAAATGATGCACTAGGGCAGCTTGTGTTGCTTGGACTTGTTAATAGTAAATAGATTTACATGGGCATTACGATGGGAAATTTATCGCTTGTCTCAAATTCACTTTTATGCTTAATCATAAAAGCTGCAATCTTATGAGCAGACAGATATATGCACATATCCATATCAACTGAATTTCAGGCATTTGATCAAGGATGCAAATAATTTAGAGCTCTACCGCAACGTCTCCTGAGTTTTACATACGTTTCCACAATTTCATCATACCCAATGATTCCCATTCTAAGCAGAGCATGAAAAACAGCCCAAAGCTGAAAAGATCTAAGCTTCATAGATTCATAAAAACGTTTCTATATCAGCGGAAATGTTGCCTTGCTTAAAGATTTTATTTTGCTACATCTTAAATTTATCTAACCCCATCTATAGCCATCAACAAATATTAATCTTACTTAGCCATAAAGACTAGCATTATAAATTATTTAAAACTTATTTTGAAATCATAATTTATATCTACATATCTCCTTCATAGTTTGCCATCAAACGTCTGCCTTTGTTGCCAACTCGAATTGTCAACCGAACAGTGTCAACTCGAATCAATCATTTATAATGCTGTAACTGAAAAGGTGCTTGCTGGCCCTTGGACACTGTCTATAAACCTGTCCCGTCCTGGTAAATGGTGTGAAAAACCGAAACGATCTAGTCAATTGCCCAACTGCTTGGGCCACTCCACTGCACTCCTAAAAGCGACAACACACACATGCACACACACACACACATACATCCTGCCCAGATGTGTCAAACGTTTTATGTGGTAATTACCTGTACCCAATCTCCAATCTACAATCTAACCCAATGTGAACCGAAAAACCGTGCCACAAAAACTGAGCAACCTAATCGGCTTAGAGTCAGTAGCGTTAAGCTGATGCTGATGCCGACGTGGTTGCTCTTGCTATAGACAACAAAAAAGCAAGTGGAGCACGACTAATAGATACGCTGTAAAAATGTAAATACGTAACTTGAGCTGGCTTCATCGCATCTAAAGATTCTAGAGTATTTGATGTGTTGCTAAACCAAGATAAAAATTCATATTTTGTTTTATATATAATTAATAACAATATTTCCTATTTACGTTAATGTTGAATATCTGCAAAGTATGTTAACAATTTTTTAAAATAAATAAAATAAACTATACACAGTAGAATCCAGTTATAACGATTCAAAAGAGCGTCGTCATACCCGGCATCTTCGTTATAAACCTTAAACCTTCTGCCTGTCTGACTAGACATCCCTTTTGCATGAGCATACCCACACTTGCATGCTTGCCTTTGAACAGGGTATTCCCAGCTTGGCCACAAACAATTTATTGTCAAGAAACGCGTTGGTCCACGGTTGACAGACGCTCGACTATGGGACAATGGGTCGTCGTGTAATCAATCAAAATTAGTTGTAACTTAGAGGCAGAAGCACAGTAGTGCATATTGTGACAAACACCGGCAAGTTCGCGGCCAGCAGAAGCGCACAGACGGCATTAAGCCATGGCATTGCCATGGCCAAGTAAGTAAGCCATTCAAATTTCAATTATGATTGACAAAAAGCTCGGCAATGGAGCAACTGGCCAAAATTGTGCTACAAGAACTAATAAGCCAATATAGTTGAACTAGCCTCTCCCCCTCTCACTGTCCCTCTCCCTCACCCTCCCTCTCGCTCCCGCTCTCTCTCTCCTTGTGTGTGTGTGCTGCTTATCCAGATGCAGATAAAGTCGACGGCGACACGAAACCAGCAATCAAAGCGCTTAATAACAAGCTCCAACAGCCCCAACCCCCAGCCAGCAGGCAATTGCCAGCTCGCCCTCGACTCTGCCAAGTTCTTAACTCCAATCCCAAGTTCCAATCCCAGTCGCTGCGATATACATAGCTGACAGCTGCGTGAAGAGCGACAGCATTGCGATTCCCACAATTTCGTGCAAAGTTCTGTCAGTGATTTTCCCTTTTATTTTTGTTTTATTTTTGTTTTTTGACTTTCGCACTTGAATGAGCCCACAGGACTTGGCACAGGAAGGCACAACTGTCGCTTATCGCCATCGCCAGCCAGCCAGCCAACCAGCCAGATAGTTGGTCAATGTGACCTCAAAAGAAAGTTGGTCAGTCAGCAAACGTGAGCTAATATTAGGCTTAGCTATTGGTCAGGCAATGTGCATTATAGGCAATCAGTGGCGAGATTATGAAAGATGCTGGTTTAGTACATTTCTTTAGTCAATTTCTTGAGTACATTTTTTAGTACATTACTTTAGTGCATTGCTTTAATACTTTGCTTCAGTGCATTGTTTTAGTACATTAGTTTAGTGCATTACTTTAGTATAATGCTTTAGTACACTACTTTAGTACGTTGCTTTAGTATGTTACTTTAGTGCAGTACTTCAGCACATTTCTGAGTACATTGCCTTTACTTTAGTACATTACTTTGGTACATTACATTCATATATTACTTTAGTACATTGCTTTAGTACACTACTTGAGTACATTGCTTTAGTATGTTACTTTAGTACAGTACTTCAGCACATTTCTATAGTACATTGCCTTAGTACACTGCTTTAGTACACTACTTTGGTACATTACATTAGTAAATGTCTTTAATATATTACTTCAGTATTTTATTTTAGTACATTACTGAAGAACAATTCCTATAGTGCATTACTTTAGTACACTGGTTTAGTACTTATAGCAACTGCTGGCTATCGTCGAATCTGTTATGTATTCTATATCTCATGCTATATGGTCTTTGGAGCCTTCAGCATAGAAATTTTGTATTTTCTAATAAAAATAGATATTCAGAAGAATCCGGTTATAGCGACTACGACTTATAGCGTTCGTATGGTTATGAGACGAAAAGTTAAGCGTCGTTATAGCCGGATTTTACTATATTTAAGACTATTCATTAGCATATTTTATATACTATAGAGTTGTATTGATCTCTGTTATCTTTGAAAAAATTGCACCATATTTTGATACTCAGCTAGAGCTAAATCTAGAGTCTGCTGGATATAAACAGATTTTATCAACCATCACATAATATCAAATATACTTATGTAAAGATATAGTATACAAAGTTTCAGCATATAGTATCTAAAGATAATGTCAACAGAATCCATATTTCATAGACCAAATACAACTATATTCGTATCTCTGCATGCGCATTCTCTGCTCGGGTATATAGCCATGCAAATACCCTGTCATTTGCTGTGTGCTTAGATCATTTTGTGCGGTCTGCTCATCCAGTGACCTTGCGTAATGCCAAATTGACAGCAGCTACAAACGGCAGCAGCAAATGACACAGCAACAGCAAACACTCAAATGCAGAGTCGTTAAAAAGAGCAGAGAAAAAGAAATGGATATTAAATAAAAAAAAACAGAAACAGAAACAGTGAAGAGCAACAAAAGTTCTCAGGTAACCAATGGATTGGTTCAAGTTAGTGATTGCAGAGTTTAATAGCCGCATTATTACAGCCAAACAGATCCATGCAAAAACCATAAAAAAAAGAAGCTAAAACTGCGACTGCGATTGCGACTGTGGCTGCAGCACGTTCGCTGCCTTGCCCCAAACGGAGGCAGCCGCATAAGGCAGTTGCAACTGCAACATTAATGCGCTGCAAGTTAATGAATATTGTGTTTCATAGCCTCGGCTGGCAGGCGAGCAGGCGGGCAGCAGCAGAAGGCCGAGTCGAGCCTTTAACAGCTTCCGACTGGAATCCGTTTGTTCAATAGAAAGGGAGCAAGACAGAGTGAGAGAGAGAGAGAGAGAGAGAGAGAGAGAGATGGGAAGATGCAATCTTGTGGCAGCTTGTGCTTATGCTTATAGATCGAATGAGCCGCTGACGCCCGTGGAAGGTCGTGCACGGCATCAACAGATCAGAGCACGACACACTTGAGCCTATGCAAGCGCCGTCTCTCGTCTCCAGCTCCAAAGGCAGAGCCAAGTGTAGGCGTAATTGTTTTTATGTTGCTCGCTTCGCTACGGCAAACAGACCGAGAGAGAGAGAGGGCAACTGACTGTATGTGTGTGAGAGAGAGAGCGACAGAAAGAGAGCGAGAAAAGTTACGAGCTGGAAGCTCTTTTGCCTGGGCTTGGCTTCGTTCCAGAAGCAGCATGCCTTTTAAATTGGCCGACCGTACCGCCTACCTAGCCATTGCAGTGGCAATGCCAACGCCAACGCCACAACGCCACAACTCCAGCTCCAGCTCCAGCTTCAACTGCAACTTCAACTGCAGCTCCAAATGGTTGCAAGTTGCACTTGTCTCGCGCCGCATGCAGCAGCCCATCAAGGAGGCATCCCTTTTCCCAATGAGCGCATTTTCAATTTTATGCTAATTAGTTTGGATGCGACTGTTCGCCCAGGTGCGAGCGCCCGCAGTGGCCAGCCGCGCACCATTCACCACTCAATGTGCAACGCCTCGAACGACGCCTTAACGTGGCCAAAAACTGAATGAATGAATGAATGAAACGCTTAAGAAACGCTTAATAGGCCACAGCCAGCAGCGAGCGTCTACACCTGCGACGATCCCTTGCCCAAATTGAGTTGAACACGGCGCAGCCAGATTGCATTGCATTGCAGCAACGAATTATCTTGTCTATCCGATATGGATATAGCCAAGTGGAACTTGATTTCAGAAATATTTGCAGCTCCATAGCTAAGCTTTTGCAGAAGAGAGAGAGGGGGAAGAGAGAGAGAGAGGGAGAAAGAAGGGAGGGAGAGAGAGAGAAAGATAGAAATACGCAGAGAGAAGAGGAGAGTAAATGTTGATAGAAAAAAATTTAGAAATATAATTCAGAAGAAAGATAAATTGGAGTTAGAGAGAGAGAGAGAGAGGGAGTGAGCGAGCGTGAGAGGGTAAGAGAGAGAGAGACAGAGACAGAGAAAGTGCCGTAAAAAATATAAATAAGAAGAAAGATAGGTTCTAGTAAGCGAGAGAGTGAGCGAAGAAGTGACGGAAAGAGAGAGAGTGAGAGTGTGAGAGACTAAGAGTGAGTATGAGAAAGAGTGATAGTGTGAGTGAGAGATAGGAAAATACAGATAGAAAATAATACTGAGAATTATAAATAGATTGTAGTAAGAGTAAGAGAAAGGGGTAGGTAAAGTGTGAGAAACAGAGAGTGTGAGAGACAGAAAAAAGAGAGAGAGAAACAGATTGAGAGAAAGTGAGAGAGGAGAATGTAGATAAAAACCAATACATACTTAGCAATAGCAGAAATTTGAAATGCATAATAGGTGACAGAGAGACAGAAGATACAAATACACAGAGAGGAAGAGAGAGAGCAAGAGAGAGAGAGAGAGAGCAAGAAAGGGAGAGAAGGAGAGGAAAAGAGAAAGAAAAATATAATTAGATTGATAAAAGTACTATACATATATGTAGTAAAAAATGAAAGATAAAACTAAGATGATAGGCGAGAAGAGAAAGGAAAAGAAAGAGAAAAATGAACTACATCTCGCTTAACTCATATGCAGGGACTGCAGCTTGAAGGTCAATGCAGGATAACTCCTGACTGGGAGCCAGATTTGTTTGGGAGGCTTTCTAGGCCTAAGCACAAAAACTGTGAATAATCCGATTATATTAAATTGATTGACAATGAGATGTATTGATAGAGTTATCTAACTTATGTACTAGATAAACTAGGTAGATAGATAGAGATAGAGATAGTTTTAATTATAGTACAGCAATTGCAATCTCTTCTATAATTCCCCATTACCCAGTAAAATATATTGAAGTATTGTAAAATTGATCAAATATGAGAGAATTAGAGAACTTTTCCGGTCTTCAAAAATATCTAAAATTATAAGTCTAAAGCCATATAATAGATCTAATTTATCGTAGGTGCAGTCTCGAATCTGTATAGACGACTAAATACTGAGTAAATGCAGCTAATATACCCTTATGCAAGTGCTCAACAGGGTATATAATTTGAATAATATAATTAGGCAACTATATCAAGTCAATATATAGAGTGGTAGAGCATTACGTTTTGGTTTGATTAGCAGCTGCGTATGCATATGAGGCAGCAGCAGCAGAAGAGCAAGAAGAAGAACAAGAATGACGAGAGATTTCATGAGAATACAGTCCATATTGCGCTGAGAGGCCCCGAGCAATTGCAGCTTTAATTGAACCCAATGAAAATTATGGACAAGCAAATTTTCCCACAGATTGCCAAAGGTTTAACGATATTTTGCGTTTTTTTGCATTTGGTTTTTTTTTTTTTTCGAACGTAATGAGCCTTTAAGTCAAACGTAGACCTGACAGCTTCAATGGCTTAAACGTAGCACAGAAGCTGCAACTAACCACAAATCACAATAACACCCATGCCACACATGCATGGAGTGAGGTGTGTGTGTGTGTGTGTGTGTGTGGATGTGGAAGGGAACGCATAATCATTATCACTCAAATTGGGGGCCCCCTTGCATATGTGTGTGTGTCTGGCCGATCCAAAGACCAATTATATATCGAAACCCAGAGACGAGAACAGAGAGTGAGAGCGAGAGAGAGAGGGAGAGGGAGAGGGAGAGAGCATGTGATCAGCATATTCGTATATGCATATGAGCTGAAGCCCCAGCACTTAAACGATCTACAACCATGAAATGGGCAGATCCCGGCATCGAAAATCCCAATTCGAATACCGTAACTTAAGCCCATGAATTAAGCGGCCGCAGCTGATGATGAGAACCAAGCCAAAGCTCAAAACCAAAAGCCAAAGATGAATTGGAAACAATGTCCAGCGTTGCTGACCACCACGAGAGATGCAGCGAGAGAGGAACGAAGAGATTGGCTGAGCGAGAGGCGATATCAAATTTATAACTTTGATCATAAGTGAACCTCTCAGCGCTTAGGCATAGTGCAACAGCGCCTCGAGCTTAATAGATGCATACGCCTGCCAGCTAGAGCGTTTCAGGCAAATTATAGGCCACCCCAAAGGCCAACAGAGATTGTTTTGGCCAAAAGAAACGTTTAGATGGGACTAGACAGATGTGCATATATATAAAGACTTTATAAGAAATGATTTCATTTAATGACATTTCATATATTAAGTTATTAATATGTATATATTTATCAATCAGACACTGACTAAATTAAATTTCCTTTGGAAAAATGAAATTTCCTTGCCTTTCTTTGCAATTCTCACAGAGTTCTTTTATTTGATAAACCAATTTTTACAATTTACATGGCATATTACTTCAACTCCACTAAAAATTCTCTAAATGACAAACTTATAAAAGATATACACCTTTTTCTATATCTCTCCCTAAATCTTGTATACCCTCGTCAGCTTCTGCATTACTTAGACATCCAATCCGCTGCTATACACCAGCACTTTCTAAATATTTATGCAATTCACATATAATATATACTTTAATATATGCATCTATATAAATCTGAACTATATCTATAGCCCAAATGCAAAATACTCCCCCTCAAAATAGCACCTTCTTCCACCTTAATCATATACAACAACCATTTGACAGCTTTAAAGCTGCAGAATGCACCGCATACACACACCTTTGCTAGCGCCATCTATTGCACTGCTTACACAACTAACACTTAGCCAATACACACACCTCGCATGCTTAAAAGCCTGCGCTTAGTCAAGACACACACTACACTGCTCGCACTGAACGCATCTCGCTACTCACACAACGACGAACATCGCTCGAACTTAACGAATCGAACGTAAACTGAACGAAATGTACCCGCTGTTAGTTAACAGGCGAATTCTCAAATTCAAAATACATGCGACTTTCGTGGTGAGCGGACGTGTTTTTTTTTTTGTATTGTATAGTATTGTTGATTTCGTTGCTTCTGCCCAAGTACTCGACGTTTGAGTACACCGCTTAGTGCGCGTCGTAGATTGTGTTTATTGTTGTGAGTACTGCAAGCTGTTGTTGTTGTTGTCGTTTTGGTAATTGCCTGCCACACACACACACACAGATACAGACACACGCAGCTAAGTCAGTCATGAATTGGAATCGGTGCGCGCGGTCGTGTGTGTGACGGTTTGTTTGTTTGTATCTGCAACTGCAACTGTATTGTTGTACCAACATATATATTCGTTACGGTAATATTCGTACACATATTGTACGTTTTTTTTTCTATCATATTTTTTTTTTTACTATAGTCATGAAATGTTATTAGAAATTGACGACAAGACACGCCAAATTAATAATACAGCCCCAGAGAGGTGATGCACATGTGTGTGTGTGTGTGTGTGAGTGTGTGAGTGTGTGCTATTGTATCTCTCTCCATGTGTGTGTGTGTGTGTGTTGGTGTAGTGTAGCTGTATCTGCAGCCGTGCATCCGCAGCAGCGGCTGTGCTTAAGCAAGAGTTTTGAACGAGACCAAGTTGGATGATTCTTATTGGATTGTTGTGGTTGTTGTTGATGCCGCTGTCGCTGTCGCTGCTGTTGCGGCTGCTGCTGCTGCTGCTGTTGTTGTTGTTGTCGCTGCTGTTGCGTTGCCGGTGAATGAACCCAACCGAAAAAAAAAACGCACAACAAACGTACGCGACGTATGTACGTGTGTGTGTGTGTGAGACCACAAAATGGTGGTAGAAGGTAGAAAAGCATTAAACATTTCTCGAAATATTAACCCAACTGTGCACAACGGCATAAAGCCTCAAACAACAACAATAACAACCATAATAACAAACAACGAAAGGGAAGTAAGAAAAACGCCAAACGAGCAAAAGCGTCCGCCGTTTTGTTTAATGTCTTTTTCACAGTTGCTTTTTTGTTGTTGAACAGCAACAACAATAACAGCAATAACAATAACAAAAAGCAATAGCAACAGCAGCAAACAATTATCATTTACATAGTATCTGTCCAATTAGAACTCACGCACACACATGCATACTTGTTATCTTATCAGTAATAATCTTTTGCAATCTGTTGGGAACACACACACACACACACACACACAAAAACGAACACATCAAAACAGCTGCCTGTGAAATTGACTGACTAACTAAAGCTTACATACATACATACATATGTACATAGTATATAACATGCCTGTATATAACACTTCTGTTATATACATACATGTATGTTGATTTACATAGCTGCATGCTAACATGCATTACTCAGAGCTTTTTGTTTTTTTTTTGTTTTTTTTTTTCGTCTGCGTGTGCCATATCCGATAGCCGATACCGGTTTAAGGTCTTAAGGATTCGCAACTCGATTCGCAGAAAGCGGGGTGCGCCAAAAGGTGCTCTACCTCTCTCTCTCTCTCTCTCTCTGTCTCTCTCTCACACGCTGCCTCAGCCCGCAGCTTGTCTTCGCCTTCTGCCTCGGCTTCTTCTGCCTGCCTGTGCTAAGTGCTGCTCGCATTTCAGCCGTTGCAAAAAAAAAAGGCTAAGCCTTTGTTGATGCAATCGAATGAAAGAAAGTGACTTTATTTACTTATGTAATCGACAGACATCATTCTTTAAATATAAATATATTCGTCAACTAAGTGAGATATCATATATTTATGACTGCACTGCACCCAAGCTAATTTTAAAAGAAGAAAAAGCTTTTTGACATATGTAAAAGATGTATATTTATTTAATATAAGTGAATGAGTGTAAATATTAATGCTAAATAATTTTTTTTTCTTTTTTTTTTTTTTAAGCCTAAAATAACAAACACAATTCACTAAAATGATAAATAATCTAAATGTGCTGCATTAAAAAAAAGGCTGCAAGCAATAGCTCAATAAAAGCTAAAATGTATATTGCAGCTTCAACCAACTTTTTATACAAAAAAAACTCCAATATAACAAATAAAATGCACTATATTACTTAACAATCCAACATTAAATGCTGCTTTAAAAAAAGCTGCTAAAAATAGCTAAAAACAACTACTTCAGCTTAACCCAGCTTTCATACAAAAAAAAAAAAACTGTAATATAACAAGTTCAATTCGCTATATTGATCATTTCAAAAAGACTGCTAAAAATAGCTTTAAAAAAAAGCTAAAATATCTACTTCAGCTCAACACAACGTGGCATCACTGAGCGCGCACTCTGCTTGCCTGGCTCAGTGCACACGAAACAGTTAAAAGTTCAGGCTTCAAAATTAAAGTTCGCCCCGGTCACATGAGAATGCTGTGTGAACACAGCTGTACTGGGCGAGTGAGTGCTCTGCGAGTGATGGCTGCGTAACTGGCTCCAACAAATTTTCAAATACTACGAATCGTAAAGTGTCTTATCATTCACACTGTCAAGGTGAATCTGCCACACATACACACACACACGTACATTTATATGTAATCTAAGTGGTTCACACTTCTGTATGTAGATATAGATATGCCGCATACAAGAAATTATGATTTATGGGCAAGGCAAAGGCAATTGCCAACCTTCGCTATAACAGACACTAATATATATGTACATATGTATATATTGTATATATGTTTGAGTGCATATAGGGGCATATGCCTGTATGTTGTGTGCTTAAATTTACTGCAGACTTCAGTTACATAGAATTGTGCACATAAATTTGACTTAAAAAAAAAAACGCTAAATAGCCGGCAAAAGAGTCACACACAGCGTTTTCTTTATACCTTATATACATATGCACATATACATACATATATGTATTTATGTGTGTATGTGTATATAATTTTGTAGCTGCTTCTGCTTTGCTGCTTCTTCTTTGCTTTATTTTGTCCATTGTTCAGTTTTTTGTTACTTCTGAAAATCTTGCATAACTACAAAGGTACACACAGTGGGTAAAAATGAAAAAATTAAAAAAAATATATATATAATAATTATAATATGTACGCGACGTGGCGTGGGGTGGGGGCAGTAGAAGCCAAAGCATAAAAAAATCAAATAATAACCCAGCTTTGAGCTTTGTTCATGTGTGTGTGTGTGTATGTATTTGTGTAATCAGCGGCAAACTATGATGTGTGCGTGTGTGTGTATGTGTAGTTCATATGAATTTGGTGTATGGGCGGCTGCTGTAATCGTTCGTAATCATTTAAGCCGGCGCCCATAGGCAGCTAACGAAGCACACACACACACACACATATATATATATATATATAATACCTATATAATATGTACATACATATAGTATATGTATTATAAAAGTGATATACAAAACGCTGTGTGCAAGCATCTGTATAATCGCAATAGCCAGCGATATCTGGCTACCTTCTATGCATACACACACACACACACACACACACACGATAGCCAAAAGCCAGACAGAGTTCAGTTCATACTGAAGGTGTAGGTAGCGGGCTGGGGGCAGGGCAAAGGGCAGGCTGTCGTTGGCAGGGAGCGGGAGGGGGGCAAACACTTCACAAAGCTGGGTTAGTAGTTCACCTGTTGATTGCATTGCTGCTCGCGACCGCACAGTGAGTGAAATTTGATATACGCACACACACACACACACACACACACACGAACAGAAACTCACTGAATTATCAATTTAACGGCTCTTTTGCAACTGCAATTGCACAAGCAATGCACTGACAGCCAGAGAGAGGGGGGGAGAGAGAGAGAGGAGGAATGAGAGGTAGGGCCAGGCAGGAAGGGCTGGGAAGACAGACAGAGCGAAACAACTTAACTTTAAACTCAGCCAAGAGTTGGCTGTGACGTCATGAGCATAGTGGGGCAAGCAAGAGAAGCTAAAGATAGATACAAATCTTAAAATATTTTAAATACATATTCAGAAAACTTATTTCTAGATAGTTTCGATTATTTTTATAAATATAATTTATAAAAATATCTAGAAATATATATGTATATAATGAATAATTATATATAATAATATAATAATATAATATAATAATAAATTATAATGAAGTAAAAATAAAAATAAGCCTAAGAAAAAAAGGTTTCTCTAGATAGTTTAGATAATTTTTAATTCTTTTTATTCATTTATTTTTTTTAAAATTATAATTAAAAATTAAAAATTATAATTTTTTAAATTAATAAAAATTATCTAAACTATCTAGAGATCTTTTTTTTCTAAATTATTAATTATAATTTAAAAAAAAATTAATAAAACATATCTAAACTATCTGGAGATCTTTATTTTTTCTTAGGACTCACTCTGTCTCTTTCTATACATACAAATTTTAGCAACTAATTTGCCAAAAATTGTACAAAAGGTGAAGAAAACAAATCTCGCGGACTCGCAAAAAAAATTAAAGTTATGCGAATTTTGCGGAAGCTTCGAGCTAGAGGCAAAAATTGTATTAACCTTAAAGTGCGTTGTTTTTTTTTTTTTTTGCTATGTGTATATTCATAAATAAACCTCTAGACAATTTAGATAATTTGTATACTTTATATATATATACATTAAACTTAACTTTATGAAAAGCGAAAAAAAAAGTTGATTATATGAAAAGTAGATTTTTGTTATCGAAATACCCTATAAGTCGTTATGATAGAGTAGCTAAATATGGCAAGCATGATTAGACTAGGAAATGACAAGTTTATTCAGAATATACATACATATATTTATATTATTATACATGTATACTATATACTCTTCAATGTTGATCGATGATTACTCTGACAGCAATATGATATAGTGTTTCGATGCAACTAAATTCAATCTATAAAATAATTAAGCTATATTGAATTTCATAAGTAACACTTATAAATTCAGAGACAAACCGATGTCTATTGATATTGATCATGAAAATATATACTAAAGTAATTTAATATCTATATCTAATGGACTTACGCATATGGTCAGAGATATTTGTCTCTATCTCTAGTCTTTCAGACACACTGTACAGTGGGCACACGATGACGTGACCAACTTGCTGCTAGCTAATCACTGAAATGTCTCCATTTATGGTGTGGCCATTAAATCAATCAATATCTCATCACTCGACAGTCCAGTAAAAAGTCGCCACTAAAAAATTGAAGACATTCGAGACGTTCTAACTTTTTGATGTGCCTATGACATTGTCACGAATCTCTCAAAGTCACAATTAATGCGAAACATGTTGAGTTGTAAAGTCAGGCACAGTGGTTAGAAAGTCACAGGAAATCGAAACAAAAGATCAAATTCATATAAGATCAAAGAAATTAACTCATAATACCCATACTCAGATCTACATATTTATACTGCCCAACCATACACAATACCCAGCTGGCCTTATAGAGACTGTCTAGTCACATAACTGAACTATCAGCTACATATGCCGCATTCCGCACGTTTCTTGCAAGTCGAATCCGAATTACGTATGTTTCTTACTCATTTCTCTAAGCTATATGATTGCTGTGTTTCAGTTTATATAGAGTTTTCCCCCAAATATTGCCCGATTTCTTATATAGCTTATGAATTTCTGCTGTAGTTCTATATGCAAATTGAGATAGACGTTAGATGGTCCAGTAATTTCTCAATTGAACTTAATTAAAAGTGCATCGTAGGCAATGCAGTGGGCTACGTAATTCTTGAGAAAATCAATTTGCATATATAGTCTAGCTATACGAGAATATGTATGTGGATAAGCTCAGTTGGTTAGATAAAGTCTATTTATACCAATGTCGATATTCAGAGAAACGTAGGTATTCAAATAGAGTCTATGTATAGTAAAGTTTAAAGTTAGATAAGTTAAGGCGTTTAAATAAAGCCCAACTGCCTATATCGAACTAGTTTAAGATAGTCGGATAAAGCTTAATAGGCTGACTGATATTCGGATAAGGTCTATCTAACAGTGTCAGAGAATTTCGGTTATTTGGATAAAGTCTATCTATACAACAGCCTATATTCAGATAATTTAGGATATGTGGATAAATGATATCTATACTACATTCGTCATTCAGATAGGCTGAGATATGCAAATTAAGTCTAGCCATACTAATGTGTGCATTCAGATAAGCTTAGATAATTGAATAAAGTTTATCTACCCTACAATCTACATTCCGATAAGTTCGGATATGTGGATAATGCATATTCATACTACAGATAAGTTAACAAATGTCGATTAAGTCTATTCATAGTAATATCTTCATTCAGATAAGCTAATATAGTTGTATAAAGCTTATCTATACTAATGTCTACATTCTGATAAGTTCCGAATTTTGGATAAAGTCTATCTATAATAGTGTTCACGTTCATATAAATGAAGCTATTATATTATCAAATTGAGTACAATCTATTAAAGCTACACTATTATTGATTATATATATATATATCAGCTATGTTCAGTTTTCATCTGGGTATACCCTATCCATAACATAAGACACTTGCTCGAGCTCTTCTATCTGGGCAGCTAATTTCATATAATCAATATAATCAATTTTTCCGCTATTTGTACGATTTGTAATGTGAGAGCTCGTAAACAAATGGAAAATCGAATGCTCATTCGCAATGGCATTCGCATTCTAGAGGCGTGCTTATAAGCTCATAAGGTCTATTTGTCTGGCTTTTGGTTTTGCAATTTCTGTCTCAATTTTCTTTCAGTGAGTTGGGGCTAATCGAATTACCTTAAACAATATCGAAGACGGTTTCATTCATAACTGCAATTCAAACAAATACACAGTGCCTGGGCGGAATGAGTGCAACGGCGCTTTGAGTAGGTCAATCTGTGAGAGGGGGGGTACGGATCGGGGTATTTGGTGTATGGGGCATTAGAATGGCGTCATCGTTTAACAATTAATCGATGCCAAGAATTAAGTAATCGCAATTGACTTAAATTCGCTGCAATTGCCATGAGTTATATGTGTGCATGCATAACCATATATATATATATATTTATGTATATTTGTATACTTGTAAGTCGGCTAGAATATTGGATAGTAAGGTCAATAGATGACGTATGCATAATGCGCAATTAAAGATTCATTCGACTCACTGCACAGATTGAGCAGCGGGGACGCCCAGAGCCATAGACATGTGCATATCATTATAAAAACAAAACAGCATCAAAGACATGGGATGACTAGAAAACACCCTGTAAATTGAATGTTTCTAGTTGATTCAAGAGATAGACTTTAATATAATGTTAAATTTGTAATAGAATCAAACTATATTAGGTTCAAATGACATCAAGTAAATGAGACGACTAGAAGATACCCTATAAATGAAGAATATCTTGCTTGTATAGACTTTTGGAAGAATTTATTAGAAATTTTAAGAGCGAATTAGTTCTAATCTATATTATAAAGATGAAATGACATTGGCATGGAATCAAATGAAACGGCATGGCATGACCAGAAGATACCCTCTAAATTGAGTGGTTCTACTGGAAGAGATGTAGAACCATAAAGTTATTTGAAATATGAAATGGAATTAGACTATATTATAAAGATGAAATAGCATAGCAAAAGTAGAAGATATCCTGTAAGTTGACATTCAACTGCAATGCAATTTATAGAACTCTAACTCATATTGATAAATTATTATTATTTATGAATCAGATTTACATCTCGACTTTTAATAGAGCATTTGGAAAGTTTAGTAGTAGATGCAAAGCAAAATTTTCTTAATACTTAAGGCCATCACTATGCCTTACAGGGTGTCGCCGTAGCACGGCATATCTAGTCAATTAAATTCAGAAAATATCTTGGGCATTTCTCGGACATGCTCGTAAATAAAAAACCAAACACTTGAGCCGGCTGGGCGCTTTAAGTAGCACTGAGTACTAGGCGAACGGAGATCAAACAGAAAGAAAAAAAAAAACACGCAAACAGACGGGAACTGCGAGAGACCAAGATACTACTTGGACAGTCAAAGATACATTCGGCCAGTTCGGGAGATACAAAGATACAGATACTGAGATACTTGAAAGTGTTGCGCAATTTATTGTGCGTGCGTACCAGATATATGCACACACACACACACACACAAACACATACATATAGCATATGTATGTATGTATATATAGAGAGTTGATAAAGTACGCACTATGCGTAGCGCACACGTAATCACGAAGTTTTTGCCTGACTTCGAAATTGAATTTCACATCCAATTGGAATGCCCGTTGCCATTCCAATTGGAACACAAGTCACGAGGGCTCAGCACAGCCAAGCGGCGCAGCGGTTCTAATCAGAGCCACAAGCAAATACTAAAAGAATTGTACAAGTGTTTTTTTTTTGCCCCTATATATGTATATATATTTTTTATTTTTGTTCGAATTGGTTTTCAGGCTGCCCGTCCACTTACTTCTAAGTAACTCTTGGCCTTGCCGTAAAGCCAACTGAGTTTATGGGATCAGCGCGTCGAGTAACTAACGTTTAAATATTTTGAGGAAACGAAAACCAGTTTTCTAAATGCGCTTCGTGCTTGACTCTGAAGTTCACTTGAGCAATTTCTTAAAAGGCAACAGCACAGACAAAAAAAAAAAAGAGAAAGATAGAAGAAGACTGTTCCGATCTGCCATTAGATACATCACTAATTATACCCTGTAAAATGAGTAGAAGAGGAAAAGAAAAGAGAAATGCGGCTAGTAAACGAAATTACAATCATAATTAAGCTGGAAGAGTTTACTGATTTTTTTATACTTTATCATAGATGCAGCACTGATTATACCCTGTAAATGGAGGTTAGTTCATTGATTTGCATTAAAGATAGCATAATTAGGCTTGGGAAAGTATACTTTGTCTCTATCACAGATATATGATTTGTTTTATTTGACTTTGCAGTAGATGCAGCACTGATTATACCCTGTAAAATGAGTAGTAGAATGAAGAAATGCGATAAGCTCACTCAGCTATGTAAAAGAATCGTAAACTCAATTAAGCTTGGCGATAACACTTGGTCACTATAATAGCTATATCAATAATTATACCCTGTAATAAAGTTCAAAGGCGGTTAGCGTATTGATTTTTCTGGATGCACATTCAATATCTTATTTGTCTGATGCATCACTAAATATACCCTGTAAAATGTCTAAATCTCTTAACCGTATAAAGGCAATACAACCAAATTAAGAGGTTATGGTTATAATTGATTCCTTATGATTAATAGCTTTAAATATCTGCTTGTATTGAATGGTTAATCAATTGTAGCCAATAATCGTTAATCGATAGCTTTCATTTATTCTTAATGATCGTATACTTTTCATTTATACGTCATAGCTACGTTTCACTGTTTAGATATTTGTTTGCCATATACCCAGGGTATTCGCTAGTCGATCAGTGATTAACTTTGCCTTTGGCGCTTAGCACATACAAAGCTGCAATATCATGTATCGTCTAACCCAAACGGGATTTACCTCTTTCAACAAGAAACAACAACAACAACTGCGAATAACGAATAATCACATAAAAGCATAATTATTGATTGGAAGCGTAGCTTCGCCCTCTCTCGCTCTATGTCTACATATGGGCTTTATGACCGGCTCAATGCCCCGACAAGGTTTCCCGCACATACATTTTGCAAGCTTTATGTAAGCCATATGAGATTTTGCCAACTCAACTGTAGATAGAAATTTATTGAAGCAATTGCATAGACTATAGAGTTAGTAGGGATAATATGGAACTACATAAGTGAGCCGATATAGGGCATATATAGGATGTTGGGGTTGGAGTGAGCTTTATAAGCTTTATAGATAGATAGAAATGTATCTGTTTCCAATTTTAGTTTCTGAAGAGGAGCTGTGAAGACTGTAAAGGCTCAATGGATGGTATGGGCTCTACGGTGCAGAAGGAATAGATAGACTGACTTTACTGACTGAATGAGATATATGGGATATATTAGATATTGACGCTGTGTGAGGTGTATATAGCCTATATGGATAAGAAAATGCAGTGTGAGCTGTTGGAGTTCTATATGCTTTATAGTCTATAAGCCCTTTATGGAATATTCGAACTATATAGACGGCTTATGAGAATTGACTCTATAGAGTGTTAAATATTGAATGTAGTGTCTGTATAGTCAGTGAATCTTCGTCTATTCAGAATGTATAGTATAAGCCTATATATCATATCACAACTATAAAGATTGTATATACAGGGTGAAAAGTCTATATAGTTTGCATTTAGTACAAGGGTCGAAATAAATGAAAGGAGCTGTATGGACTACATAGACTACACAGAGAGCCTCTAGGTATATACACACTATATAGCCAACATAGACTATATGGACTTCAGTAACTCTCAGATTATATGCTTTAGAATCTATACGAAAAATACGAAAACAAAAGCTATTCAGATTTTAAGGTTTTTCCACACCAAAGAGGATCTACTTATACAATACATACTTTAAGGACTCTAAGAACTATACGTACTCTATAGTCTACATAGATTGTATGAGCTATGTGGATTCTCAGATTATAACCTTTATAGGCAATTCGATTCACATAAGCTATAGAGGGCTAAACGTACTGCATGGCCAGCATAGGCAGCGCTGACTGTACGATGGGCTGTGGGGGGGCATATGTTTGCCTTTATTGAGGTCGATTGTTCATTTATCGTCAATGTCAGTCATCAGTTGGGCTGGCTTGGCGCGTGTTTTGTTGTCTTTACACATTCCCTTGCGTGTGTTTCATTTGCTGCTTCTTTCGTTTTGTTTTATATTGTTTACGTGGAGTGTGGGGGACGTTTATATTACAAATGAAGAAGAGCCAGCAAGTGCAGCCAGCAATGGAGCTGGATCAGATCTAGGCTACTTCGCAGAGCAGCGAAAAGAAAGAACAAAATGTAATTTAGGTGTTTCTCAATACAAACAGCTGGAGTTTTGGCCATTTGCAGGCTACGATAAACACGCAATTAGCGTTAGATATATGTTTAGACCAACACACACACACACACAAATACATATATATGTATATAGATATATGAGAGAAGCTGCAGTCGAATCGATAAAGTTTGTCTAGACTGCCCATAGTTGCTGTTTTCTATCTTTGGTCTCCTTTTTTTTGGCAGGACTTTTGTGCTGCAGCTCGACTGCCAGCGTCTGGCAAAGATTTGGATCTAAGCATAATCCATAGAAGAGTATGTATGTGTGTGTGTGTGCGTATCTTATCTGCAAGTTGTCGCATAAATCTTCTTGGACCGCAGCCCATTGACTTTATGGCGCCGCGTCTCAATTCTATAAATCATTCCCAATTGTCGTCTGCTTATAACGATAAAAACAAAAAAAGTCTCTGACTAAGCGACCCAAAGCGCACTGAGACTCAAAAGAACTGAAAGAAGTTTACATAAGCCAAAAGTCATTAGACATAATTATTGCCTAATGAAATATGTTAAATGTTTGAAAATATTTGATTTCTTCATCATTGATAATAGACCAATGAAATCGAGTTTAGTTGTGTATATTACAATTTTACTTTGTTGGACGACATCGTATAGCGCACACACTCTCTGTCATGGGGATTGTATTGACTTTTGTGGACACAAAGAAACGATTTACTTGACTTATTCGATAGCCTTCGGAAAAAAAAGATTACTTTATCTCTACAAAGAATCGATAGCTGCTTGCAACACATGTTTGTTTATATATATGTATACAAGATAAAGAACACTTAAAGACTGTTTATGTAGTATATGCAAGAAGGAGACAGGCATTGTGAGAGAGGGAGGGAGTACGCTAAGAATCCTCTGAATCTAGATAGCATATTGATTAATGCTATAAAAGCCTTTGTTGGGCTCTTGAGAATTGCAGAGAAAGACGCAAATGTTTAGCAATATTTAAAAAAAGTGAAACAAAATCAGTATGGGATTCTATAATAGTATAGGCTTTATATTTGTTAACAGGGTAGAGATGATGAGTGAAACATAAGCTGAGCGAAAATGAAGAATTTGTGATTGATTGTATTATTTTTCTTCGAGAATCCTTATATATAGACATATATATATAGAGCTATATACATATATAGAGCCTGTAAGCCTTGCGTGCATTAATGAGAATTGCCGAGAAAGGTGCAAATTTGATTCCACCTTTGCTCTTATTATCTCAAACAAGCTTCAATATAACCTTGTATATAGCTCAACATAGCCACATAAAGAGCACTTATAACCCTTTCACTTGGACTTATGCCAATTAGTCTAATTGACTTCATCTTAGCTCGACAACAATAAAATTTGAAATGTGAGCAAGACAAGAAATAATAATTATATGTTTATATACTTATACTTATTTACGAATGCACTCAACATTCTTTTAATTTCTAAATATATCCATGTTTAAACATAATATTACACATTTGCAGCTGTGCTCAGGGAAATACTAGTGCTGAGCATTTGAATATTTGTTTCAAATTGGTTTTCAAAATATTGTTTTTATCACTAAATTAAGTTGTCTAAGAATTGAAATGCTTAGTCGCACAGCTGTTTATATGTATAGAGCATACCTCCATCATACCTCCCATTCGGTGTATTGAAAAATAGCAAAAACCAAAAATTTCCAAAAATATTTTCCAATTGCATTTCCAATCCACAAAAACACTTTTCCTGTGCCTATGGTTATTTATATATATGTATTGCTAGTAGTTTCTCGGGGGATGTTAGTTAATAGACATCGAGCAGGGGTGGATCGTACACATATAGTACGGGATATAAGGTAAGGGTGGTGGTGAATGTTGACCCCACAACAAATGCTCGAAACATTTCTCCATTAAAGCGAAATATGCGACAAAGGGTGGCAATTCGTTCTATGTGATTCCACCAAGTTTTCTTTTGACTTCTTTTCCTGGAAATATATATATATATAATTTACGCATGAAATCTCTTAGAGTTGGGCTGAAGGTTAGCAATATATATATATATATGTCTGGGGCGAACACCTGTCTCGGTTTGTTTTTATAGCTTTTGGGGTTTGTGTACATTTCATTGAGAACAAGTTGGATTTGAAGAAAAATTCATTGAGTACTTTCCTTAAAGTGCTGGAGATGTTGAAAGTATACTAAGATGAGCATACAAATACCTATATCTACCATCTGTTATTGATTCTTTTTATGATTTTTGTCAACAAAAATGTTGTAAATAAGAAGTAAGCAAGTATATTAGAGACAAATGTTTGCCTTTCTCTGTAACTTTCATGAACTCAAGTAGGGCTTAGACTTGCCAATTGATATGTTTTAAATTTGTTATCTATACTGAAGGATTCCCAATGAAATGAAAGTCTCAATTTCTCTCTGCTCTCATTATCTATAGGATTTTTTCAACATTCATCTATTACCTCTCTCTCACTTCTCTTTTCTCTTTGTCTATATCTTATCTCTCTCTCTCTCTCTCTCTTTCTCTTTCGCTTTCATCAGTTGGGTTTTCACTCAAGTTCTGTCTGTCTGACTTTCTGTATGCCTGTAAAGATTACTCGCACCCCTCCCTCTATCACTCACAGACATCCCCCCTCTCAGCCTTTTTATCTGCCTGTCTCACTCTTTGCTAAACTCGATCTCTCTCCCTCTCCCTCTTTGTGTGTCTCTCTATCTATGTTGTTGTCTTTCTCTCTCGCTATGTCTATCTCTCTCACTCACTCTATGTATCTCTCTCTGTCTCTCCCTCTCACTTTCTCTATCTATCTCTTTGTCTCTCCATATTTCTGTCTCTCTCTTTCTGTCTCTCTCTCGAACTTTCTCTCTTTCTCTCTGTATATCTCTCTGTCGCTCCCTCTAACTTTCTCTCTCTCTCTCTCACACACACACCTTTCTCTCTCTCGCTCCCTCTGCATAAATTTCCTCTTCCCCTCCCCCTCTGTGTCTCTTCCTATTTTTATGTCTCTCTAAGTCTTTTACAATATGTTGCCCTCTCTCTCTCCCTCTCTCTCTCTCTCTCTCTCTCTCCTCTCTCTCTCTCTCTCTCTCTCTCTCTCTCTCTCTATCTATCTCTCACGCAGTCTCTCCCTCTCCATTTTCCCCCTTTTGCACTCTTTTCCTTCGCTCCCTCGCAATTTTGCCTCAATCCCATTCTCAGCATTATTTTTCCAATTACCGCCCTTCTATGCGATTTTAATGAACTCAATTAGCTCAACAATATTAATGCATGTTCAATGTGTGTGTGTGTGTGCGCCTGTTGATGTCATTATGACAGTTATAGGTAAGCTCATAATTCTAGATACTCTTCGCATACTCTATAGAAATGGATTAGCACAGAGGCATTCAAATGCTTTGAGCGAAACATTCAATTTGCAATCGGCTGGCGATTTTCTGAGACATACACTAAATGCGCAGCTAGTCGTATCAAGGTGCACTAGATATTTACCTAAAGAAAGAGAGGGACACAGAGAGAGAGAGAGAGAGAGAGAGGGGGAATGCAACTAGAAGTCGGTCAGATTTGCATGCAAATTGGATGCAAGGCAAATTGCCTCAAGCCGGTTAACAGCTGCATGCAATGCAATGGACAAACCCCTGCCACGCCTACCACCCGCTGTCTCCACGAACAGCTGCACACATGTGTATGCCTGTGTGTGTGTGTGCGCGTGTGTGTGTGTGTCAACCCCAAGGCAAGGCACGGGGCAATCTTCGTGTTAAACAATTGTCAACTCTGGCGTTAAATATGGGTGAAAAATATTGATTACATTGGTAAACGCAGGCGCAAGCAACGACATATTCATGCTACACAGTTATAGATATAGATATAGATATATATACATGCATATAGCTATTACATACATATGTAGATCGAAATTCTGCATATGTTGAACCATATGCGCATTTCATTACCGCACAAAAGGTACGCGCAAAAGATTAGCTATCAAGTGACCCAAATGCAAACACACACACACACTCACACACAACAAGTACATACATATCTATAGTCATATCTATAGCTATATCTACATACACACAATTCAGTTCACTTATGTCTATGAGCCGGAAGAAATAATAATAATTATTTAGAAATTGTTTTGCATAGGCTTTGGCTTTGATTTTTCCTCTTTTTTTTCACATTTTTTACAATTCTTTGGCCATGCCCTAATGAACAATAATAAACGATTTGAACAAATTCGCAACAGTCGGCAGCAGGAAGAAGAAAGAAAAAAACAAAGAGTTGAGGAAATGCCCAACTTGAATATACCCTGACTTGTACCTTATACCCTGATGCTTTTTGTGACTGTGGACTGGGGAGTTTGGGGTAGCTGGAAATGCTATATATACCGATTTCTATATATTTATTGTTTATTAAATTTGGAATTTATATTGAGCAAGTTCTCTATTGCCCTTAGTGTGCAACCTAATTGAGTTAGTTATAGAGATAAACATATATATTATAAATATTCCCATATATAGACACATCATCAAAGAGACTTTAGTTTTATTTAGCTTCAGTTCTTAGGCTTTGCGCCTTATAAAACAAATTTTATTGAGGGAATTGGACGCTCTTTAGGCATATATAGATTTGTATATACAAAATCTATATTATAACTATCCTTACATACATATATAGATTTTAGCTCAGAACGAAGTATAGCTTTATTTAATTTGAGGCCTTAGGCTTATAGCTATAGCTCTATATATCTAACTGGATAACTATTGATATTGTTATGATATTGATAATACTTCGATATATCATCACAGAAGAAACTCTATAATTATTTCTATATATACAGTTCGATCCGGTTGTAACGACTTCGATAAGTGCGATGAAAATTTTACTCTCCAAACAAGCTTATATGATTATAGCGGATTCTGGGACTAAACGGATTCTATTGTATCCATATTATAAATATTTCGATACTTAGCTTGTATACCAGAAAAAACTCTAGTCTTATTTAGCTTTAGTTCTTGGACTCATATCAAAAAACTCTAGTTATATTTAGCTTCAGTTCTTTTGTCTACACTCAATAAATTAAATTTGTATAACAATTATAATTGATTTGCTGTAAATGCAAACAAATGTTGTTCATGCTAATTTCAAAAGTATACAGACTGAGTATATGTACAAATATAAACATATATATCTATATATATTAAAAATTTCAAATCCCTAGCTTGCAATTCAATTGAGATCGTTGCGCTCATACAGACGTAACAGAATGTCAGATGAACAAGGCTAAAGCGACACGACACGAACAGTTGCTTAGCCTGATCAAGACTATATGTAAATATATATAGATATACACACGTATATATATATATATATATATATATATATTTGTATTCTTTATATAAATATATATACACGTATTTTAGCCAAACCAATTACAAGCGGGATTTCCATTTGTAATGGAATTCACTTAGGGTCAAGCATTTGTTTCCCCAGATATTGTTCTACATTTGCATTTTACCTGGGACTATCTGGCCATGACTTTGACATATGCCGAAAACCCAAGCACAGATGTCACGTAAAATTTTGCAATTTTACAAGCGATCTGAAAGAAAGTCACAAATGTTGCAAAACAGGCTAAAGATATAGCTATATAGAATGCCTATCAATTGATATACTCAAGAGGGTTGTTAAACTGGATTATATAGTTATAAAGGTGTTAGCATACAGAAGAAAAATATATTTAAAAAAAGTAGGTTTAAATATGTTGTTTTCCCTTGATTTTACATTTTTGGTTATATTATCAATGTTTTCATGGGAAACCCAAATATTTCTATAGCCAGAGATAATATAGAATTATAATGGTAAAGAAATTTCTCAAATAGGTTCATTAGTTTTGGAGCCTATTCAACACAAAGGAGCAAATCGTATAGATAGAATATCTAGATCTGGCAAAGGCAAAGATTTTGAGCTCAGATCGATAAATATCGATTTTATTCGGTTGTAAGCATGTACAGTGAAATCTGGTTGTAACGACGCTCAAGGAACCGTCGTTATACCCGTTTTCTCTCTGGAGCATAAATTGAGTTTACATACAAATGAAATTCATGAAAAAAAGATTTATATTTCTATTTCTATACCCTGAACCCATTAAAAATAATAAATAATATGATATATGTATATATAATAATTTTCATTAGATTTCAAAGTACTTAAATTCCATTTGCTCTTTACTTACAGATAGTAGAAATTGCGTATAGCTAGAGGCGTTATGGAAACGCTTTGCGATTAATACAGCCCAAGGAATATAAATTGCAAGTAAGCAAAGATATGATATGATATAGTTAGACCCAAATCTCTATAGATATATATCTATAAAATTCTGTTGCAGAATTTCTTGCTTGCTTGGACTTTGGCAACAATCTCAATGGTGGGCGGATATACAAGAGTGACTTCCAACTATCTTCCACTCCAAATCCCTTTGTACTCCCCAGCCCTGTCCCCCCTAGACGAGCGCTACGGCCTAAGATGTCTGACACAGTTGCCAGCGAGCGTAACGCCCCGGCAAATGGAATACTAAGCAATACGATCGAATCAATAGAGAATACGCAATTGTTGCTAGACAAATCGAAGGTATTCAATGATTATATAGACCAGGAGGAGCCACTGAAGATAGTTGAGCCGAGCGATAAGCTGGAGAAGAGCACACAGGAGAAGGTGAAGAAGTGCGTCACATTCAATCCGAATGATGAGAAGATACGTAAATTTACCACGGGCGAACCCATTGTCGATCAGCAGAATCCCTTCAAGAATGGGCACTTAGACGGCAGTGGCAAGAAGAAGACACCGCCACCGGTGCCCACCAAACGATCCACGTTGAGTGTGCGGAAAACGGTGACGCAACAGTTGCGTGAACGTGAACGCGAAAAGGAAAAGGAACGGGAAAAACAAAAGGAACGCGAGCTTGAGGAAAAATCCCAAAAGGACAAGGAACGGGAGCAGCAGAAGAACGAAGCGAACAATCGAAAGAAAGCACAGCTCGCGGCGGACGATTTCATCACCACCGAGGAGGTACTTAAGCAATCGAAGTATGTGAAGACTTATATCAAGAATCCGGATGCATATTTTGTCTATGATCCCACGGTGCTGGCACGTCTGAAATTCGAGGAGCTGCGTGAGATAGCGGGCAAACCTCCGCCGAAACGCAAACAGACCTGGACGAACGGACAGCAGGCATCCCATCGCCAGAGGGATTCGAAGCTAGCGAAGCAGCAAGAGGCTAACGGTAAACCGAAGACGCCGGCCACATTCAAGAAGTGCTCGAAACCCAACTATCCGGAATTGGCCAATCTGAAAATCCGCACGGGCACCGACACGAACGGCGTCTACTTCAATCCCGCCGAGGTGACCAAGAATGCCAAAAAGTTCGACGAGCGCGTAAAGAAGCTACAAATTAGTTCCGACGACGATCTCGATGAGATTGACGGTCCGTTGACCAAGAGTGAGTCCAGCGACGAGCTAAATCAGCCGAGTGCCGAGGAAGAACCGAAGACAACAATGACGACCAATATGAATGGCAACGGCAATGGCAATGCCAATGGAGCCGTTCCGGGCACCTTTACCAACACCATTAGCTCCGAGGAGTTCCAGGCGTATCTGGAGCGCAAGGGCTTGGCGCTAATGCCCAAACGTGAGATCAATAGTCCGACGCCCACAACGACGACAACGTCTCCGACGCCGACGGTGACGCCAACGCGTGCCACGGCCGAGGAGCGACGTCAGCAGGTGGCCGAATCCTTGGCAGCTCTGCGCAAGAGCAATACCAAAAAGCTGTCCGTGCTGCAGCGTCTGTCCAACAGTCTCTTTGCCACGCGCCGCAAGACCACGCCCAAGGCGGCGTTGCCGCTGCCGCGCAGCGTCTACGGCGACGGCGCCGAGCAGCAGCAGAAGCAACTGAATACGCCCGCAGAGATGCGACGCATTCTGCTCGAGAATCAGCCAAGGCAGGAGATCAGGCAGCCGCAGCCGCAACCACAACCACAACCCCGATCCAAGGCAATTCTAGAGTCTAGACTGGAATCAGTGCCATTCCAGCGCAGCGCAGAGCGTCAGAGTCTCATACCACGTCGCGTCTCTCCGCCGGAGAACAATTTGAATCGCTTCAATCGTTCCGCCTCCATGGATCGCAATCAGATCAAGCTGCACAGCCAGCGCACCATGAGCCGGCTGGAGAGCGTGGGCCAGCGTCGATCCGTGGCCTCCAACGAAGAGCGCAGCAGCAGCAACAGCAACAGCAACAGCAATGGGAATGGCAACAGCAACAGTTGCAGCTATCCCATTGCCACGTCGACGCCGGTGCGCAAGGCTCTGGAGACGCAGTCGAGCAATCACAATGAATGGGAGCAGTTGCGCGCGATCAAGGAGGTAACCGATAGACAGCTCTATAACAAAGTCATGCAGCAGCAACAGTTGCAACTGCAGCAGCAGCAGCAACAACAACGACGGCGTCAGAGCGAGGAGAACATTTATGAGCATCTGCAATCGCAGCAGCTGGCCGGGCCGTCGGCCTTTGTGCGTGGCTCAATGCAGCGCAATACCTATGCCGGTGTCAGTGGACGCAGTCGTCAAATGTTGCAGCAGCAGCAACAACAGCAACAGCAGCGACAGCAGCAACAGCAACAGTTGCCCGCGCGCTGCCAGAGCGTGCTGGATGATATGATTAGCCAGCCGGAGGCGAGCATGCGCCGGGGCTATGAGAGCGAGAACGAGACGCCAGTGGTGCTGCGACGCAAAGAGTCCAATGCCGGACGACGCATTGGCGGGCTACTGACGCGCGACGAGATCCTGGAGAAGGTAAAGGATTTCTGTCGCAAGTCCATCAATCGCACGCCCTTGCCAGCGGCCAAAATGCAACCGATCTATGAGCGTCAGAATCCGGCGGATATTTCGCCCGTCTCCTATGCCTCCGTGGAGACGCACAAGCGTCCGGCCTCCCAGCTGAGTCTGGCACGGCCGCAGGTGCCGTTGCGTGTCCAGAGCTTGCCGCGCTCCAGCTATGCCGGTGCCTCGCCCATCTATGCGCATGTGAACAAGCGCAGCAGTCTGCTCTCCAATGATTCCGAGCAGTATGTGTCCAATCAGCAGCTGCTGCAGCAGCGCCAATCGCTGCTGGCGCTGACGCCCGCGGAGTACGTGCTCGTCCAGACGGAGGATGGGAGTCTGCAGGCGGCCAAGCTGATTGACTATCAGCACAATGGCGGCTTGTACATGCAGCCACAGTATATACGGGCCAGTCCGCAGGGCTATGTGCGCATCGAGGAGCTGGCCATGGTACAGCAGCAACAGTTGCAGCAGCAGCAGCAACAGCAACAATTGCAACAGCAACAATTGCAGCAGCAACAATTGCAACAGCAGCAACAACAACAACATGGTCGTGCCACACCCCTTATACTAGATCGTGCCGCCCAGCAAACTAGCCAAATCTATTGGACGCCACAACATCAGCGGAATCAAGTGAATCAGCAGCTGACGCTGCAGAAAAGTTCACGCATATATCCAGTGCCGGCGCCCAGGCTGCATGTGCCACCGGGCTATGTCCTGGCGAATGGCCAGGCATATGCAACAGTTATGCCGGCGCCAAGAAATCAGACCAACCGGCAGCAGTTGGCCAGGAATACGTCCAATTGGGATTGCAGTTCCGAGGCGGGCGAGATAAGGCGCATATTAGATAAATCGTTGTAGGGTAAGTTGTACACAAAAAAAAAAGCAGACACATTAAAATTATTAAAAATAACATAAACAGCAAATTAACAAAGCATATTCAAAAATTGCGCCTAAAGTGTGGCCATTTAAGCCAGCACATCGAAAATGATTTAAAAAATACCAACAGAAATTCGCACACACACACAAATTATCGAAACTGCTATCGATATATCGCCGCCGACAACATCTGCTTGTATTGTATCTATGTGCGTGTAGTCCAAACACAAAGGTTGAAGCGTTAGGTGGGAAACTGCGACGTACGTTAATAGCAGTGGCCAAGAGCAGACAGAGTTATTATCTATACTTGTGGGCTAAAAACAATAGTCAAAAGATTCAAGGTTCTTATCAGGCAAGAGCTTGATAAATCTGAATGTTGAGACAACAAACGCAAGTACTGAAGTGAATAATATTAATGTGAGCACGCATACACACACAGGTGCTGTGTGTATACATATATGCATTGTTTTTAAACGAATTTGGTGAGTATGTGTTCAAAACAAACTGAGCTATCTATGTGCATGTGTGCATGTGTGAGTGTGTCAATGCGTGCATTTGCACAACAAATGCAGAAATTTGCGTAATAACAACACACACACACACACTCATGCACTCAGACCGTGCTGTTATAATTTGTTAATTCTAAAAGAGCAGAGAAAAAGAAAAAAAAACAGCGCAGCGAATTGCTAAAATTTCAACTTCAACTGACAAACACATTCGAGACCTTTCACGCAAAAGCACAATAAATATACATATGTACATACATATGTATGTATATTCCCAAGTAAAGTTAGATACACACATATACAAACATACGTACGTTCATATGTCCACACATGCATACATAGAAATTTATATAGTCCGAGGCCCGGACAAAACAACAGTAAATACATACAGACATGCACACGTACCTGCAGTGCCTGCACTGCATGCCTACACACATAGATATGCATACACATATGCAAATACATACAAACATGTATGGGTATGCCTCAGCTTGAGCAACAGTGCAGCTCATTTACTTCAGATAAAATTGTAGAGATTTTTAGGTGAATAATTATGTACATATTTACAAAATTCAAAATCAAATTAAATAAAGAAAGACTATATAAAAAATACTAATAAAAATAATGCTAATACAAATAATAATTATTGTCTTTAATCGTAGCAAAAATATGGTTTATAAGTATTAAAAAAAAAAGAAGAAAAAATATAAATATATACATATATATAAGAAAAAACAGATTTCGCTATCAAGCAACACACATTCAACTAAAAACAGTCAACGCTTAATATTTATTTATAAACGCTAACTTTAGCCATAAAACAGCGTACTTAACACAAAAAATCAATAAATAAAAATGATTTATATTGCAAAAAAATATCTATGCGGCAGCGCATTTAAGATTACATTTTGATAATGTATTTCAATTCAATAAAAAATCTCTAAATATATAAAATAAAAAAATTATATAAAAAATAAGTAAATAAATGAAAAATAATAGCTGCAAAAATAAATAATAAATTACAAAAACGATTAGTAAACAAAAACAAAAAAAAACATTGAAATTAAGCGCTTAAGAAACAGTGAAATTTAGCTATAAAACCGCTAGATTTGTCAGCACTGTTGAAGCAAGAGGCCGTAGCCATATAATTCTAGAGCGCCATGCGAAGGTCAATACGAAAATAAAGAAATTCTTGTCTCACTCTTTTGCAGACAAAGAGGCCAACAGCCCAGACGCCAACGACGACGCAGCATGGATGAGCAGAGCAAGAGCAACAGCAGCAGCAGCAGCGGCAGCATGGATGAGCAGAGCAAGAGCAGCAGAGGCAGCACGGAGAGCAGCAACAGGAACAGCAACATAGCCAAAGCTTCGGAGCAATCGTTACCCATTAGTCAATCGTCGTCCTGGACAATTTTACCACCCGATAGAATCGAGTTATTTGAGGCGAGCAGCAGCAGCGAGGAGTCAACCGCAGCGGGCCAACGGCCAAAGGCAGAGGACGAGCAAAACAATGCAGAGTAAGTGCAGGGAGAGAGAGAGAGAGAGAGTTAGCAATAACTAAATCTTCATCAATCCCTTCCAGATGCAAGCTCGTCAACGAGGATGCAGATACCCAGGCCGAGGACGTCTCCGATGGCATTTCGATAATCAGTGACTGTGAGAGCACTGGACGCATTTCGCCGCATCCCTTTCTGCGCGAGCATCTGAACGAGCTTAGCTACAAGTTCGATGCGGGCCACGAGCTGCCGCTGCTGGGCAATCTGCCGGAGCTGCAGGCTGGCCAGGAGTTGCGTGAACGACGACATCCGGCCGAGGGCTTGCAACTGAATGAGACAGCGCCGCAGACGCAGACGCAGGCGCAGCCGACACCAACAGCAGTAGCACATCCAGCTGGTCGTGTGTTGCCGCTGCTCCAGAATGGACTGACGGCCATCTTCTATGTGGGCGGCACTTTGGCCGTGCTGGCATTCATTGGCCGGCTGCGTAATCCCGTGTGGCAGGTGCACGACGGCGGGCAGCCCATTGCGGATCTGGATCAGCGACTGCTCGAGCTGGAGCTACAGAATAATCTGATGCGTGCCGAGATTGATATTATGTCCAAGCAGCTGCTATATCTCAGCTCCCTAATGAGCGGCCAGAGCGGAGGACAGGCTCATGGTCATGGTGCGGGTCAGGCACGCAAGCCAAAAACCTTCAAAGCCTGGCCCGGCAATGGCGACTCTGTGGATCCGGTGGACATTACCAAGGCGGATCTGAAGCGGCCCTATAAGTGTCCCGATGGCAAATATGTGGAAATTGCCGCCATGTGCATGGAAATGAAGCCGCATGCCGAATCTCTAGTCGATGAGATTGGTAATGCGGTCAACGATGTGCTGCAGCAATCTCAAGCTTTTCACGACTTTGAAAAGATCACCGAGCGGCTAGGCACACTCGCTGGCCACGAGGCCGCGCCCACACCCAATGCGGATGGGGCCAGCGATTCAAGCAAAACGTTCCATGCGCATGGACCGCCGTTGGACCACAAGCAAAACAACAACAATCGCTATCCGAATGTGGATGCATCGAAGGAGCGCTACAAGACCAAATACCACAATGGCAAGCGACAGGAGCACAAGCACGACTCCAAGGAGCACAAGTATCAGCCAAAGGAGCACAAATACGATTCGAAGGAGCGCCACAATCGCAAGTCCAAGGAGCAGCAGCACGGCAGGAAGCAACGCCACGACGATGATGACGATGATGACAGCAGCAGCGGCGAGTGGCACGAGCGCATGATGCATCATCGTGAACACGCACGCCAGCTTAACGAGCAGAAGCGCAACAACAATTGGTACATCGAGCGTGGCGGCGGTCGGGAGCAGATTCGTTCCAGCGAGACGCGACGCTAAAAGCAGAAGCAAATGCAAAGCAGAAGCGAAAGCAGAAGCCAAAGGCAGATGGGGTGGGCTGTGGTTAGGATGGGACGGGACTGAGGGTATATGGTAGGCTAGTCGAGGGTGGTCTGAAAAGTTGTTGCCATACATGTCACGCATTGTCATCAAGTTTTCGGGCTGCCCTCGTAGCGCGAGCTGTTCTGATTGCTTGCATATTGTATCCAAAAACTATAAAGTAATGGCTTATACGAGGGTAGTCTGAAAAGTTGTCGCAAACAAATTCTAGCATTGACAAGTCAAGTTTTCAAACTGCCCTCGCTCCGATTGTTCGCATATTCAAGCCAAAATTGCAAAGTTAGTTTAGAAACGAGGGTAGTACTAAAAGTTATCGCCAAATTTGTCAATTTAATGTTGGTGCATCATGTTTTCAAGCTGCCCTCGCTCCGATTGTTCGCATATTCAACCCAAAACTATAAACTTAAGTAATTGGATTTTTTGTCTAGTTGTTGGTACTATTACGACGTTATATAGAATATCTCGATCTGCAGACATCAAATGTACTACGTGCTTAAATATATATGTATATATACATATGTATGTATATTTGAATGTTTGTATGTATGTATGTAATTTGTCTTTTATCCTATGACAAACCATAAATACGCTATTTGATGTAAGGACCTTAGCTATAATAATAATAACGAAACGAAACAGAAAAAAAAAAAAACAAAACAGAAAACAAAGAAAAACCTAATCCAATAAAATGATATAGTTCGATTCTAAGGTAAACCTAATTTAATTCCACATTGAATGTAATTGGGCTCTTCCTTTATCAATCAACACACTTTTTTTTTCGCTAAAAAAAAAAATATATATAATAAATAAAATATACATATTTGTGATATATACACCTACTACACACTACTACTATGATAATTGTGTATGGATTTTTTTTTTCAATTTTTTTTTTAGGCTATAATATTAAATTATTGTACCATACTAGATATTCCTTGGAAGCCAATTCATATAAATATTTTTGTATGCATGTAATTCCCTATACAGATATATATATATATATATAAATGGATCTACATATATGTGTTAGTGTATGTATGTATGTACCTTTCTGACAATGATAAATAAATAAACCTATCCAAAGCACACGAAACGAAGTTAAATTTCAATCTTATGTAAAATGTGAAAATCTATTTATATGCACATAGAGGGGCAGGACTATGCGACACACATACAAATGTACATATATAAATGTATTTCAGTACATAAATACATACATACATATACATATGTGGGTAGCATAAGCGTTTGCCCTTTTCAGGACATTTTTGTATGTCAGCATACATACACATCTATATATATATATGGATATGTGTGTGTGTGTGCTTGTGTATGTGTGTTATGTATGCACTTTCGTTTCTGTGAGAAAGTTCCCTAGGTACAAAACCTTCGTTGTGTTGGGGCTGTCCTACGCTTACATTCTTTTTACTACGTCCCTAAGCTTTCAACATACATATACATATGTACAGCGTTATGCATGCAGGCAGCGCCCCGTATGTGTGTGTGTGTGCGTGTACAACAAAAGCACACAATATTATGATGATAAAACAAATTTAGCCATCGTAGCTGTCAGGAAAAAGCACAATAAGCAAGAGAGCGCGAGCGAGCGAGCGAGAGAGAGACCAACTGAGCAAGAGAACAGCTTAGAGCATTGCAAACGTTCGTGTGGCTCTAGTTCGTCAAAGGTACGAACATCGTGTGCACATCGTTAGAAATGCAATTGTGCCAGTGCTTTTGTATCTGTGTGTGTGTGTGTGTGGTGTGTGACAGTGCGTAGTAGGAGTGTGTGTGAGTGTGTGTGTGTGTGTGTGTGTGTGGGTGTACCAGCGCGTATTTTGTTTGTTGCTGGCTGACTGAGTTTCGCGTTCGCGCGTCAATTCAGTTTCATTTCAGTTACTACAACGATTTCAAGACCTACGGACGTTCTACACGGCGTTGGTAGCGCGCGCTGCAATTAAGTAACGGGACAGAGCGTTTTCAATAAGAATTACAATAAATACATAGCACACGCAAAAAATAACAAAATAAAATAAAACAAAAATAAATAAATAAATTTAGATATAACACTTAGGAAAACAAAACAAAAAATCAATTTAATTATATATAGAACAATAGCAATGCAAATGCAATAACTAAATCGTATTACACAACTCGACTACTCTCGCCCATCGTAATAAACAACGACAACGACAACAACAACAACAACAACAACAACAACAACAACAACAACAGCAATAGCAGCAGCAGCAGAAACAACAATAACAACAATCGTCATTCAACATAATAAATACAATTGGTATATGCTCAAATATTGTGTTGTGATATATCTAAATCTAAAGCTAAATGTAAATGTTAGTTTTGTCGTTCTCTCACATACATGTAGATATGTATACTATTTTTTTATATATTTATTTATTTTTTTTTTTGCTTAAGTAACTGTAATTTGCATTACAAATGCACACACTATGTGAAGATACTTGAATATATGTACATATGTACATACAAACATACAGAGCTATGTAGATATGTATGTGTGCACTACATAGACAGTCTGCGATAACTAGAAAACGACAACAAAACGCATTGAGATACATGGAGTACACAAATTTCGAGTCCGAATGTCCCTGTCCCTGTCCCAGTCCCAGTCCCTCTTTCACTCTCTCTCTGCGCCTCTCCCCATCCCTGTCGCTCTCAGAATCAGTTGCCGATTTGACTCCAATTCGTTTTCGTTATCGCTCAGTAGGCCAGTGGAGCTCGTGTGTTCGTACTTCGGCCAGCTGTTGAGGCTGTCTCCTTTCCTCTGCCCCGCTCGCTGCCCTTGCCACCCACCCCCAAAACTCAACTCTCAGTCGTAGAATGAATGCGGACACGTTCCATCAATCCAAGTGCTGTTGTTGCGCCTCTAAGTTATTTTTTACGTATTTGCTTCCCGTGCGCAGCAGCACACACACACACACACGCACATACATACATACATATTCGAAAATCAAATGAAACAAGTGCGTCCTCTCATGCTCTCCCGCTCACTTATGGCCTGCTCTCGTTTCTGGCAGCTATTTGTCGTCATAGTCTGCACTCAGCTGTTAGCTGCTACGAGACTCGACGAGCTACACACGGAAATAGGTACACACACACACACATACATATATCCTACACATGTTTTTGCACCAGAAAACTTAAATACTAAATGCTCCTCTTATTATGTATTCAATTCGATTTCGCGCAACCACAAATCCGTTTTAGTGGCTTGACAGTGTTGAAAAATTCTTTAAATATATACATACAAATATGTGTATGTATGTATGTATATACACAGGGATAAACATGTAGCGGAATGCATGTGAGCATGTTTGTATGTACATATATGTATGTGTACAAACGTCATTTGACATATACGTACATATGCAAGTATGTACATATGTCTGCATAGATAGTATCTCTACAAATGTTAGATGTGATATATGTACATATCTACATACATATCTACATTTGTTCATATTTACGTATTTGTCGTTTCAATTTTCATGTGCGCAGAGATAAAAAAAAAATCATGTGCTTTAGTTTTGCTGTCACTTATAGTTGATACATTTGTACCTACACACATAGACACACACACACATATATGTATGTATTTATGTATGCATGTTTATCGTGCACACAAAAGCAGACAAAATTAGCAGCAGCGAACAGTTCTCCCATTGTATTAACGTTGAATAACATCAGCTGTTTTCCCACTACGATATTTGCCAATAATAACGTGCGTGCATTTTGTTATTGACAACAACATGCTCTGATAATAATAACAAAATTGTACGAGCAAAACCATTTTAATTGTGGCAAATTGATAGAAATATACAACGGCACAGTGGTATAACTCTGGACAAAATATGCTCAAAAGCACATACAAAATACGCACACCTACACACGCACACACATAGCAGACAGAGTACAGGCATATTATACGCACGAACGCAGATGTAAACACATGCAAAGGCTGTCAGCTGTTTTGTGTTGTTATGCCAAATTGTCTTCAGCAAAAATTTTTGCTTGCCTGCTGATGATGACGATGTTGCCGTTACTCCTACTAGATACAGGAGAGCGTTAGAGCGCGAAAGAGAGTGGCGGGGGGGTAGATAGCTTTACAGCAAAACGTAAATAAGCGACAGCCGTTTACGGTTCTGCGTAAGCGGGAGCAGAGCAGCGTGAGTATTGCTGTCTCCACTAACGCCTCTCTTAGAATGTATGTGTGTGTGTGTGTGTGCCTGCCTGCGTTTGCTTTCGTCTTATTGTGGTACATGCTCTTCGGGGGCAAATGAGAGGCAAACGCTGCTCAAAGTTGGGTCGAGTCAGTGAAAAATATTTCCCGTCATATCTAGTGAAAACTAATTTAGTGTATTTACGATTTTGTAATATTAAGTACACGATCAAGTGCTTGTGAGTACGTGCGCGCGTGTGTATGAGTGCAGTTGTATGTGTGTGTGTGTGTGTGTGTGTGTGTGTGTCCACTCAATTTTTAAAGATGTGCTAAACAGCGAATAACCTAAAAGGAATTATGCAATGAATAGAAAAAAGCCTTGCGCTTAACTGTTTCTTTTTCTTTTGTGTAAGTGCAAAAGCAACACACACACACACACTCAGTTATATACAAATAAAACTCATGTAAGAGATGTAAATGCGAAAGTGCAATGCTCAAGATAAACAACGAAAAAAGCTGAAAAACAAAAACAGCGAAATTTATTGGCAAGCGAAATGAACAAAATGAGAATCAGCTGCACAAATGTACACACAGCCACATAAATAAGTAAATATAAATACACATGCATATGCATATATATATAATATATGTATATATGTACATACATACATAAGTTAGGTATTAGTGTGCAAATGTACATCACGTTTGCCATTTATTTGTATTTATGTAATCGTCAATTGCTCTCTGTTGAGAGTTTTGTGTCAGCTGCTGAAGAACAGTTAAAGCAAGGGAATTCGAACAGTTGTTTAAAACTGCAATAACAACTGTACAAACACACACACACACACACATATATACAGACAAACATACATACATGCATAGTTGGCGTGATGTAACAACAATAACAACAACTGTTTCTGACACTGACATGTGAACTGGATTACACATATTATTGGCAGCATAAAGAAACAAACAAGAATAACAAAACAGAAAAAGCAACAACAAAAATCTTTACGAAACAGAAAAGACAACAACTGAAAAAGTCCCAACAAAAAAAAGTCCTCCCACTTGATATACAGACATGCATGCATACATATGTATGTACATATGTATATACACCTCAGTCTATACAGTGTATGCATGTATGTATATCAATATGGTTTTACGTACGCTCTAATTATCGACAAACAAGCTATTTGAAGGCCATTCAGATAGATCCGTAGACGTCTGGCGATAGGAGTGTGGCATATACCTTGCCTTTACCTTCCCATTATCACGGCGTATGCATAATCGACGGCTTAAGAGTTAATTAACTTAAAGCTATCTAATTGGAGAAACCAGAAAGCAACGACCACAACAACAACAATAACCATAATAACAATGACAATGACAATGACAACAACAAATACTCTAACACGTTTAATTGACTGCACGAACAATGTCATAATATCACGCAATTCCAAAGCCAACCCATTTGAAAAAGCATTTTGTAAGCTGCCCTACTCCACAATATGCTATATGCCACATAACGGTAATGCTGCAAAAGTTTCTAGACCACAAACAACAACAACTACAACAAATTACGCAAAGCAGAGCAGAAGCAAAAGCTCACTTGCCCATACCCTGTATGTGATTCAAGCTGTAGTTTCTATAAAAATATATATTGAACTTTTGTTTCATTTTAATAAAATATATTTAAATCTTAGTCTTGCTATCAGCTCATCAAGAATATATAATATATAAGCTTATATATTATTCAAATTTGTGTTAGTTATGCGTCCTTCCTACGAAATGAATATGGCCGTTCTTATACATTTTTAATGCTTACAGGGTATATAAATAAAACAGCAAAGAAATGAGTGAAATGCAAGGGAATTGCGAGGGAATTGTAAGGGAATTGCGAGGGGAATTATATTTAAATGATATTTTCCTCTTAAGGCTTTTAACAAATTGAAGCTAAAAGTGAAATATAAAAAAAAAAATTGATTTTCAATTAAATTGGATTACGTTTATATTTTTATTGCATTTTCAAGCATTCTTTTCATTAATAATTTTATGTTTTTATGGAACATGAACATGATAAAAGTGATAAAAAAAAATAACAAAAATTTAATTGAAAAGATAAGCTGATAAACTGATGGAAATTTTGGTCATGGGGAACCTTTTCCTTGATATTGCTTAAAAAAAAAAAAAACAGAACCCATCATGTGACCAAAGGGGGAGGTTTCCGCTATGCAAGCAATCATAGTAATTCTCAATTGATGCACAAGTTCCGTTACACGGATATTACCTTTTAAACTGTGTTTTTTTTTCCTTCTTGTTTTCGTATTTGGTGCAACTATTGGAACGAGAAAAATCAACAAACAAGAATAATTCTATTTGCAATTCACAAAAAGCAATAAAGAAATGTAGAACGAATCCTGCATCAAAACTGGATTAAGCTGTATGAGAAAATTTCAAATTGTAAGTTGCTGTGCTTAATCTCTTTCTTATTTAACAGAAAGGAGACAAATGTATATATATATATATGTAAGTATGTGTGCGCTTAGAAGAGCTTTCACTGTATATGGTTACATGCATAGCTTTGAAGTGTGCTGTAGGTCCGTTAGTTCTATAAATACATTTTGCTTGAAGTATATTTGGACATTCAAAAGCATTTTGACAATTTGTTGCACACAGCAACCAAGCAGATAATTATCATCAACAAAGCAACCATCCCTCCCTTGATGATGATGATGATGATGATGCTGATGATGATGAGCATGCTTCCAGCCAGCATTAAATGCCATGCGAAAGTAAACACAACAACATTTGCGCCTTGCTCGCTCAGCTCGCAGTCGTCGCTCTTATTTTTGCTCTCGCTCTTGCTCTCACTGTCGCACTCTAACAGCGGCGTCAACGTCGTTGTCGTCGTCGTCGTCGTCGTCGTCGTCGTCGTCGTCGTCGTCGTCGTCGTCGCCGTTGCCGTTGCCGTTGTCGGCTGCTCTTTGGCACACAATAAAAATCAATAAAATCTGGGCCACCAGTTTTAAAGGTTGATTTAAAAGGTATGGCGATGCCACTTTGACCTAACTCTGCACACAAGCATGAGTATATATATACACACACACATACACATTGAGCGGCGGGTGGTGTATGTGTGTGTGTGTGTATATATATCATCGTATATAAATAAACAATAATGAACTGTCAACATCCGGATGTTGCCTACCCAAAAGGGGCTTTATTAATTACGACCATCTGGCAACTCTCTGTATTGCACTACGTCAAGGAGATTTGTCTGCATCTTATGTAGCGACATGTACCTACACATGTCCATAAAAGTGAAAATTGAGCTTTTTCAAGTTCACACAAAAACACACACAAGCATGCATACGTATTCATGGGATATACATATGTACATATGTACATACATACATACATGTAAAGCATATTACTTATACATATGCATGTATATACAATATACACACATATGTATGTATGTATGTATGTTATACTCTATTTCTGCAATAGCTAAATGTTAAGCTGGGATTAAGCTCACTTGAAAGCAATTTCTGCATATATTTTCTGAACATTTATTAATCTGTGTCTTTAGATAAATCATAGATTATAGAGAGGCAAATGGTTTACATCATATAGAATATGTATTCATATCAAATATATGCAATATTAAATCATTAAAATGATATATATACATATATATTGATATTAAATATATGCAATATTAATATATGTACATCTATGTATATGTAGGTACATAATCCTACATCTATTAATCTGTCCAAAGACTAGAAAAACGAAAGACTCAAATCACATAAGAGACGATATACATAAGTATACTCATATCAATTATATACAATTTCTAAACAAAATTCTATAAATATATCTATGCAATTAATAATGTTAATCGTATTTCGTATTCCGTATAACATATACATATCTTCTATTTTTGAAATTATTTCCTGAAGCACCACTTCATCAATGAGTTATCTATAAGTAATTATAATTGGCCTTTATCGTTAAAATAACAATACCCAAGAAATTGATTTATGTACATACCTACATCTATGTATATACAAGAAACAAAATATTGATAAGAAAAAGAGCTGAAATTTCCACGAATCATTTGTTCAACCGTACTTCAATCATTTATAAAATATAAATAGGGTATACGCACATCGGTGTTTACAATGCATTTGCTTCGTCTATGCTGTGTGAATGTGTGTGTGTGGGTGGGTGTGTGTGTGTGCGTGGCTATTATTAAGCTAAGTTTCCCATAGCGCTGAGCTTTGAGTCGTACGGCCTTCAGCCAGAGCGCAGACTTGCAAAGACACATACATACATACACAAATACATATGTACTGTGCTGTGCTGCTATATATATAGGTATGTGTGTGTATGTGTATCTACATACATATATCAATGCATTTAATACAGCTGCAAAAGCGCGATTAAGCTGTACATGCACTGTATACATATACACATGTATAGCCATGCTTAGCTATGGGCTTGTGTATGTGTGTGTACCGTTTTAAATGTCATTGCGCATACGCACCAGCAATTCGAGCAACAAGAACGGCAACAACAACAACGACAGCAACAGCAGCTTTTGCTCTTTGCTCTTTCGTTCGTATTCGCCGCTGCTCCAATTATGAACTGCAGCCGAGCAAAAAAAGCAACAAAAAAAAGAAAAGGAAAACAAAAATAAAAACAACAACAACAACGGCACATTTCGCTATTTGTTCTTTTCTCTTTGCGCTGTTCGTTCTCGTCTTTGCCCCAATTACGAACATGCAGTTCGGCTTTCGCTCTCGCCTGGACTACATTTTAGTTGCTGCTCTCTTTGGGATGGCCATGGGTTAACCTATATTCGCGGCTGACATTTAGGTGCAGCGTTAGTTCGGCACTTGTCTGCAACTGTATGACGTAGCTAACTGTGTATGTGTGTGTGTATATGTATTTATAAACATGTGTGTGTACATAAGTGCAAGCAGAGGCCGTTTATTTAATGAGCTTTTAAAATATTCATTGAATGGAAGAAACCGGGGACTGGCAATTAGCGTGAGAAATAACAAATATCTTAATTAGTCAATTGATTAGCTTTCGAATTATTATAGATTTATATAGTAAATTAAACAAGGACTTTTATTATGAAAAATGCCATTGGTCAGGAAATTTATTACATTTATTGCATTGAAATGAGTTTTTTATGCATAATGCATTTTCTTGGCACACTTTACATACTATTGATACTACATACATATAATAATTTAATATCTAATATCTGTACTATATATTTAGCTTAACGGTTTTCTAATTCGTTGTCTAATCACATAAATAATTTGGTTTGTCCAAAGTCAATCGATTTGCTTCAAATATCATCTCTGGTCTCAACAATGCGACAGATTATGGGTATATCTTCTGGATGTGTACTATTCACGCTATTCTCATTCAATGTGCTCTGCACATAATCTCGCTTGAATTTCTCCCAGCGGCGTGTCTTTAGGAAAATATTGAATAGCTCCTCACGCGACGGTATATTCGTTTCCAGCGAAAATTTACGTCGCATCCAGATATGGCCCGGATTCTGTTCCTCGGCCATTAGCCAATAGCGTGGCAATAGCAAACATTGCACCACGGTGCGGGCCATTATAACACGATGGGTAATTCTTTCGCCTAGGCCAAAGATACCGCCATAGGTTAAGGAACCGACATCTATGAAATGTGTCTCTGTGGGCTATCAGAAAAATTTATATGTTACTAAAGAATTATGAATATAATAAAAATAATCATTTCCCATTTCCAATGGGTTCAGGTCCTAAAAAGAGAAGCAAAGTAGTTCTAGTTGTGAACTTGAATATTTGGTGAACTGAGCTACTCTAGATTTCGTTCAACTAACCAAATTTGCTACATCTCTATTATCATAGAGATGACAGGCCCTCAATGCCGAGCTAGTGCTGTCTTCCGATTCGACGCCATCATTATTATCGTATGGTGTGTCTGCGACAACAGTTACATTTTTGGTCATCTTTTGGGTGATTACATTCGTAGCGACTTCCACCTCGCTGGATGATTCCTCCTCCAATGATGTGGATTTGGATAATTTGGTCGGTGAGCCGGGCGAAAGAAAGGAATCATCGCTTTGCTCTGAGTTAAACTCTTCGATTATATAATCCTCTTCGGTGAAGCTACTGAAATCATCGGTATCATCCTCATCCTCGAAGTTCGAGATATGACTGACTGAACGCTTGAATTTTGACGTGACACGCCTGAAGTAGCTACGCGATTTCTTTCTACTTGGAGCAGAGACCTTAGGGAAAGCAAGTCCGCAGGCAATTTCAATTTCTCGCAGACCCGTTTTACGTTTCTATAAATATTATATATGAAATGTTAAATCGTTCGATATTGAGATAGATTGAGATATATATATATACCGCTTTTCTTTGCTGCTTTGCCTCCTCGTCGTTTAAATCCGATGAAGATGCTAATAAATCAGCAATATTGAATTCCGATTCAGATCTTCTATCCCTCTTTTGGGCTTCATCAAGGAATGAGCTATTGAAGGATCTTGCCGATTTTGTTGGATTGACAAACATATCATGCTCCTTTTCCTTGACAGAAATCAATTCAAACGTCTTTGTCCCATCCGATTTGATTACTCGCTAACCAAGAATATTATCTATTAGAGCATTAAGTATATATTATATAGACGTATCGGTACTTACGACCATTTTTAGGCACTGTAAGACAACGCACTCCCCGCTCAATATGAAGTGAACACAGCTGACAGCTCCTCTGTCCTCCGAATAGATCGAGTGCAATGGATCGTATTGTTCCAGCTGGCAATAGGCACATGCTCGTACAATCTAAAGCACAGCAATGAATATATTTGATATATATATATAGAGATATATTCCTAACCTGTGCTTCAGTGAAAAAACTGAAATGGTTCAACGCTCGCAATGCTGTTTTCTTTTGTAGCCATAGCTTTTTCATGTATTTACCCAATACATTTCTGAACTCGTCGTCGGTTATGTAAAGCACCTCACAGGGTGCTACGAAATGGCATTTAGTCTAAGATATTATCATTGTCATATCATTTGCGATTCTGAGCACTTACTGAGCGTTACATAGGTGTTCAATCGCAGACAGTTCTCAAGCATTGCCACATCGCCAATGACGTCGCCTCCCCCCACAATTGCCTCGGAGACGATGGTCGATTTCTTTGAGTTCTAGTAAACGTACATTATCGTAAGATAAGTGATATGGTATGGCCCTGAATGTAGGCCGGGTCAAGGGAATTACTTGAAATGTTATCTACTCATTTTTCTCGGTGAGTTGCAGAGATTGAGAGAGTTGGATTGAGAGGGAAGAAAGGGAGGGACAGAGAGGGAAAAGAGAGATCAAGAGGAAGAGATGATGAGGACGAATAGGGCGAAAGAGTCAGAGTGAGAAATAGAGGGAAAGAGATGTCGAGAGGGAGGAGGAGAGAAGGAAAAGACAGAAATAAAAAGAGAGAGAGAGAGACAGGGACAGATATAGAGATAGAGAGCAAGATACAGAGAGAGATATGTACAGATATATTTTCTCTGAATATATATGAACTCACCTTATCGTAGATGACTTTCTTCATTTCAACCTCACCAGAAATCATGAAGTAAACCGTTATCGGTATATCATCTTGTCTTATTACCAAACGATCTTCGCCATAGTTGGCAAACTTTAAATACGGTATTAGACGCACTCGTAGTTTCTATAGATCAGGTAGATATATACATATATCGGTCTGGTTGTTAGGCAATAAAAACTTACTGGCGGCAAATTGCCGAAGCACGGCAGAGCAGCTACAATTAAGCAGAGTTTCTTACGCTCCTCTACAGTTCGTAACGCATGGGGAGTTCGTAGCAAAGCTTTTTCCTATCAAAGATCATATTATTATATATTTATGTAGAAGAGTGTATGCTCTACATCGCAAGTCGAATATCGTAAGACGAATATCGTAAATCGAATACCGTAAAACGAATATCGTAAATTGATTATCGTTATTATATCCATATTTACCGCAACTGTCAGCAGTCCGGTCTTGCGCTTCTGCCTGATAAGAAAGGCGACATTTTTCTTAGCATTCATTACAATGCCCTGCTCCTCGGGATCATCCAGCCATTGTAGATTCAGCATCGCAGCGAGTACCAATCTTCTGAAACGCATTCGAATACTTTTCTTACGTAGAATTTTCTCATCTGCATCGCGTCGTTTAGATTGCATAGTGTCCGATGCAGTAAATTTCCTGAGATTTTTAAAATTTTTATTCTTTTTGTAGGTTTTTTTTATTTATTTTTGTATTATTGTTTTTCGCCTCTTTATGTTTTATTGTGGTTTTTGGTATTTATTGTTTTTTTTTTCTTTTTTTTTTTTTGTGGATTGTTTTTAAGTTTTTTGTGTGTGTTTTTTTTGTGTGTTTTATTTAAGAACACTTAATTAAAATCATGTGAACTGTGTGTCGAGTGTTCAACAAATGAAGGAATTATCTAAAAAAAAATCACAACAAACGAATCGACTGCTTTGATGTACATTTTCTTTTTTGCTGTTTAAGAAAAATTAAAATTTCTATTTTCCTTTGTTGCATTTGTTTAATTAGGTTAATTGGGCAAATGAATTCAACTTCATTGTTCATTATTCATCATTATTAAAAATATATATATGTACATATATTTAATTTCTCTCTCTGTCTCTCGCTCTCCCTCTCTCACACATTCTCTCTCTCTCTCTCTGTTTCTCTTATCTAACATGTCGTATTTCTGCAATTGTATCCTTATTTTGTCGTACTCTCGCTGTCCTTGTCGTAGCCTCCGAGTTCATTTCATTCTCTGTCTCTTTCCCTCTTTCAGATTTTCTATCTCCTTAGCTGAATATTAAACTTGCTCTCTGTCTTTCTTGCTCCATTTCTTCAGCTCTATCCCTCTTTTTATGCCCTCAGCCCATGGGAAATGGAATATCAGGGTATACTGGTTTTTACATTTGCTTCTTTCTATCTCTGTTCTCCTTTCGACTCGTCTCTTACAATTTATTTCTTTCTCTCTTGTTTTTTCTACTTCTATCTCTATCTCTATCTCTATCTCTATCTCTATCTCTATCTCTATCTCTATCTCTATCTCTATCTCTATCTCTATCTCTATCTCTATCTCTATCTCTATCTCTATCTCTATCTCTATCTCTATCTCTATCTCTATCTCTATCTCTATCTCTATCTCTATCTCTATCTCTATCTCTATCTCTATCTCTATCTCTATCTCTATCTCTATCTCTATCTCTATCCTCTATCTCTATCTCTATCTCTATCTCTATCTCTATCTCTATCTCTATCTCTATCTCTATCTCTATCTCTATCTCTATCTCTATCTCTATCTCTATCTCTATCTCTATCTCTATCTCTATCTCTATCTCTATCTCTATCTCTATCTCTATCTCTATCTCTATCTTATCTCTATCTCTATCTCTATCTCTATCTCTATCTCTATCTCTATCTCTATCTCTATCTCTATCTCTATCTCTATCTCTGTTTCTCTCTCTCTCTCTCTGTTTCTTTCTTTCTCTCTTTCTCTACTTTTCCGAAACTTACGTTTTCTCTTCTTCTTTCATTCCATATTTCTTTGTAGCCCTCCACTTCTTTGTGTCTTTCTATCTCTTTCTACCTTTGCGTCCTCTTGTCCCACTCTTTGCCTACTCTCCCTCCCTTTTCTTACTTTCAGACTTACTCTCTGTCTTTCTAACTCTAGCGAGCGCCTCTCTACTCGATTTTCATTCAACTAAAGCTCACATTATGTAAAAATTATAAATACATTGAATAATAATAAGCAACAAATTATTAAATATCAATAAATATGTTTTTAAATATAATATATATATATATATACTTAATATTGATAACATTATTAAAAAATTCTTTTTTTCACTTATTTTTACAGGTACATGAAATATTATTCACTACACGCCGCAGTGAACACAGACAGAGAGAGAGAACAAGAGAGATAGAGAATAAATTGCGTGAGATCGAATGTAGACAAAGACAATAGACTACCGAGGGCAATAGACAACAGAAAGATATATGTATAGCGATACTAACATGTATATGTAGATAAATATTTATACATACATATATGAGTATATATGTTGTATATATATATATATATATTGAGATGACGCATCTAGTTAGCAATGCTCGTTATGTCAACTGATTGGGGAACTCTCCGTAAACCGAAATAAAGCACACAATTCTCATTTGACACAGAGAAACAGTTTAATAAATATATTCAATACAGCGTGCAATACACAACAACAAAAAACATACATTGGACATAAGCAAAAAAACAATACAAAATACAAAAAAAAAAAGTCAACAAATTACTCACACACACACACTCATATACACACACACACGCGGCACCAAACGGAACAAGAGACAAGAGAGCAAATCAACAAAAACTAAAACTAAGCAAAAGAAGAAAATTATTAACAATTGCAGAAATTAATAAAAGCCAAAAACCCACAAGTTTTTCGACCAAAAAAAATAAAACAAAAGCGCATAAAACAAAATAAAAGATATTCCAAATTTAAGTTAACAAGTGCATCGTTTCATAAAGCAAAAATTAAAAAAAAAAAAATAAATTAAATACGGCATTAACAAGAAAAAAAAATTGTTTAAAAAACTTTTTTTGTTTGCAAATTTTCGCAATTCGTGATTTTCGACTGAAGGCAGCAAGAGAGAGATTTATAGCTATATAACTATATATACATATATATGTTATACAACTATATACATATATACAGTTTGTAGCGCACAAGAAGACATACATTATATATATATATTTCTCTATAAATGCATATATATATATAGTAGATCAAGCGTCCATCGTGTAACACAGATTGCAAAGTCCGGGGGCGGCCATCAAAATGCATATTGAAATACAAGTGGCGTTGAATTTTGTCATATCGTATCTGTATAATAAATTGCCGCGACGTCGTGTGAACATATTTGGCGAGGAGCTGGAGAAGGCGTTACGCGACAAGTTCCAAGGACATTGGTACCCAGATAAACCCTTCAAGGTACGTGCATAGAGAGATAACTCTGATATAATTGATATATGATCTATGATCTATGATCTATGATCTATGATCTATGATCTATGATCTATGATCTATGATATATGATCTATGATCTATGATCTATGATCTATGATCTATGATCTATGATCTATGATCTATGATCTATGATCTATGATCTATGATATATGATATATGATATATGATATATGATATATGATATATGATATATGATATATGATATATGATATATGATCTATGATATATGATATATGATATATGATCTATGATATATGATATATGATATATGATATATGATATATGATATATGATATATGATATATGATATATGATCTATGATCTATGATCTATGATCTATGATTCGATGATCTATGATCTATGATCTATGATCTATGATCTATGATCTATGATCTATGATCTATGATCTATGATCTATGATCTATGATCTATGATCTATGATCTATGATCTATGATCTATGATATATGATATATGATATATGATATATGATATATGATATATGATATATGATATATGATATATGATATATGATATATGATATATGATATATGATATATGATTAATTTATTATATATAACATGTATAATAACTATATCTCCTATATTTCCAGGGTTCGGCGTACCGCTGTCTTAAAACTGGCGATCCCATTGATTCGGTGCTGGCTCGTGCTGCTCGTGAGAGCGGCGTGCCCATAAGCGATATACTGGAGAATCTGCCCGGCGAGCTATCCGTCTGGGTGGATCCGGGCGAGGTGTCCTATCGCATTGGTGAAAAAGGAGCTGTTAAGGTAGGCATTCCGTCATTCTCTGTCTCAGTCACTTCTATAACTCATAGAATTCTCCATTGCAGATACTCTATACGGAGAATAATGATAATCTCGAGGATAGCCATTCGGCGGATCGTGAAGTTACCAAAACGTTCAATCCGGAGGCGCAATGCTTCCGTCCCATCGATGTGGTCAACACGACCATGAATAATCTGAGCTTAAGTCCCAAGGCATTGCCATTGCCGTTGCCGTTGCCATTGCCGCTGCCATTGCCATTACCATTGCCGTTGCCATCGTCCGGCTCGTCGCCACATTCGGCCGCTTCGAGTGGCTCACCCACCTACAAGGGTAGTCCAAATCCCAATGGCGGTGCCGGTGGCAGTGGTGCTGGCGCCGTTTCCGCTGTTGGTGGCGGCTCCAGCTGCGCTGCCAGTCTCTCGGGCAGCAGCAATGCAACCACAGGCAATGCTACAGCCACTGCCGCTGCTGCAGCCTTTGTGCAACGCGCCGCCCAGGCACCGCTCACATTCACCACGGCCACCTTTGCCCAGACGAAATTCGGCAGCACCAAACTGAAGACTAGCTCCAAGCGTACCAACAGGTAAGGGAGAGGCATATCAATTATATAGAAATACATATATATTTTTAGTGGTATGAAATTGATTCATCAAACTTCTTCTCTTACAGCAGCTCGTATCGCATGTCGCCCACTGAGTTCTCCAACTATATTAAACAGCGTGCGATGCAGCAGCAACTGCATCATGGCCATAGCGTTGGTGGATCATCGGCATCGGCATTTGGTGGCCTGGATGCGGCATCGCCGGCACGCTCCCTCTCGCCCAATCCCCTGACTTTGGCTGGCAATCAGAGCAATGGACCCAATGTTGCACCGCCCGCAGCAGCCGATCCATTTTACTATCCAAACATTTCGATGGGCCTGTATCCGCAATATAATGGACAGCGTAGTCTATTCGAGAATCATTTTAATGCGGATGCGGGCAGCCTGGGACTATTTGGAGCTGGCGCTGGCACAGCAGCAGCAGCAGCAGCAGCAGCCGCGGCCGCAGCAGCGGCAGCAGCAGCAGCAGTTGTCAACAATGGTGCAGCAGCATCAGTTGCCGGCAGCAATAATTTCAGTACTTATCTGGAACCATGTTACTTTAGCAATGGCCATGTCAATGTGAATGCCAATGCCACTGCAGGCGCAACGATGATTAATCAACAGCAGCAGCAGCAGCTGCAGCAGCAACAGCAGCAGCAACATCATCATCAGCTGCAGCAACATTTGGAGCATGCCAACAGCAGTGAGAGCTGCTTTGGCTTGGATACGGATTGTGCTGGCATTGTTGGCATCGAGGAGTCGCCCAATTCAGCTATTGGTATTGCTGCTGCCGAATCGTCAACGGATAATAGTCCAATAGCCACGCCCACAGCTGGCATTGCCAATAATGCCGTCAACATCGCTGCCCTCAGCAATGTTAGCAGCAACAACAGCAACAGCAACAGCAGCAGCAGCAACAGCAGCAACAACAGCAACAACAGCAGCAGCAGCATCACTCAGACAAGCCGTATCGGCTGCCAGCCTGGCAGCAACAGCTGCAGCAGCAGCAGCAGCTGAGAGCAATACAACAGCAGCAGCCAGCAGCAATAGCAACAACAATAGCAATAATAGTAAATTAATCGATGGACTCAGCTCGTTCTATGGCAGCGGCTCCACCTATCAGCAGCTGCTGGTGGCCAACTAGAAGTGGCTGAAAGCACCGCGACAACAAATCAACATGGACGAGAAAGTGACGCTAACCGGAAATGCAATAAAAACGAAAAACAGTAATAATAAAAAGACGATGGCGACAAGTGTACAAAGCAATGGCAACAACAACAACAACAATAACAACAAAAGCAACAACAAAAGCAAACGTAAAACCAAAAGCAAAAGCAAGCGGCCAAAGTCATCTTAACTTTAACTAGAGATAATGTGCAAACGGGTCAAAAGCAAAGAGGCCCAAAAAAATACAAAAAAAAATTAACAAGAGAAGAATGTAACTATATATATATATATATATATATAGAGCAAGTTGTAAAGGAATATGTGCTGGCTGGGAAGCAACAAAGGGAAACGAAACGAACGAGATATAAAGAGATATATGTAAACAGATAGTTGTATATATATATATGTATATACATATGTAGATGTATATGTATATACAACTCTCTGTATATATATGCTAAGCAAATGTCATCCTGTAAACCTTTTGTAAACTCTATATTTATATAAGCAAAACACATAAGAAAACCCCTCTCAGCATGTATTCACAAAAACAGACAGAGACAAAAGCAACAAATATGCAGAAAATATACAAAATGGAATAGATAGTGTATATAGATATATATATGTATATATATAGATATAGATATATATATATGTAAAGCTCTGTGCTCTGTACTTGATTCAATGTCCATATATATATATATGTACATACGTATGTATGTATGTATATGGGGCATGTGTATGTGTATGTAGACATGTTTATTTTGTTATTCACATATGTACTATATATATTGTGAAAGTTGATCTAGGCATAGATATATATAGATATATATATATCTTATATTAACATTTAAAGCACGACATTAAAGCAAATTAACAACTAGAGACGAGATCCTTTTTAGAATTTCTAAACTAATTGTTTTCCAATTGTTATACACATATATACTATATAGAAGAAGAAGAAGAAGTTGAAGAAGAAGAAGAAAGTCAACAAGTTAGTTAAATTCCTCAGACATTAAGTTTTCTTTAAAAAAATTAGTTCATAAGTTCTGTTTGTTTTTGTTTTTTTTTTTCTATATCAAGTGAAAATGAAACGTAGTTATGATCGTTATGGACATACCCTGTGCAGCCTAACCAAACTAAAACTCTCTCTCTCTATATATATATAGTTATATATATGTTTAAATGCTTAGCTGATCTTTAGTTGCAAGTCCTTAGAGCTGGTCTGACTGCCATAGATAGTTTTCTCCAAATTTTCTCTTAACAGTCGCAGATTTGTTTTCCCTTTTTCTAGGGTATGTCGCAGTTGAGTGTATTTGTGTGTGTGCGTGTGTGTGTGTATTACTATTTGACTTTTTTTTTATATGTATATCTATTTTTATATGAACATTTGTAATTTTTATATAAAAAACAACCAAACAACGTAAAGTAAAAAATAAAAAATAAAAGCAATTTTACACTTTTTATACGGGCTTACGTAATATACCTTGTGCTATATAAATGTTTACTTTAATTTCCAAAAAAAAAAAACAAGAAAAAAACACAAACTGAAAAACTTAAAACAAAAAAAAAAAAAGCATTTTTATTTATATAAATTAAAAATATATTGAAGAAACATGTATATGTATATATATATATATATATATATATATATATATATATATATATGTGTGTGTGTGTGTGTGTGTGTGCGTGTGTGTGCGTGTGTGTGTGTTTGTGGCAATACAATCTAAACCAACATGTCAATGTATATATATACATATATGCATATGAAAAATTATAATTAAAAAAAAAAATTCTAAAAAACATGCGAAATTAAAAAAAAAATTATATTAAATGTATATATATATAACTGAAACTACGGTCAACAAATTCCTTCTAAATAGCAAAATAAAAAATAAATGTAAAAAATAAATTATTTAAATTATTAAAAATAAATTGAAGGAAAGTAACAAAGTAAATCAATGAAAAATTATATATATTTTTTTTAATAATTTCATTTGTAAATTAAAATATATATAAATGTTTTAATTTCATGTTATATATTTATTATAGAATATGTATATGCAAAATATATATTAAAAAAAAAAAATTATATATAAATATATATTTTATATTTTCATATTTATTTTTTATATATATAAGATATAAAAATGTGAAATTAAAAAAATACGTACATTTATTTATCTTTTTCTTTTTTTTTTATAAAGTAAATATGTAAATTAAAAATTAAAAATATATTCTTTTTTTTATTTTTGCTCTTAATATTTTTTAAATGTAAATATTATATACTTTAATTTTGTTATATTTTTATTATAATTGATGACTTTAATAGTTTAGCAAAAATCCTAAAAAATAATAAAATATATATACGCTATATATATATGTACCTAAACACATGCACACACGCCCACACACATGCACACACACACACATGCAATATGATATATGTATATGTATGCGCGTAAAACTTACCACTGAAATGGAAATTTACAGAAACATTTAAGTACCTTAAACATGCTTCTAACTAACTGTATAACTAACAATACTAACTGTATAAACTAGCTATTATGATGCGTGTTGCATGGAATGCAATTGATTTCTCTCTATCAACAAAATTCACATTTGCATGCAACATTTCGTATCATGATAGTACGAAAAGTACCTACAAAGCAAAAGAAGAAGAAAAATTAAAAAAAAAAAACAAAAACTTTTAGATAAACTAGAATATAATTACAATTTTGTACTTTTATATATATGTATATATACATATATATATATATATCTAAATATGAATAATCATAAAATTAAATACTAAATATATATCTCATGATTTGATGAATGTATAGCAGAAAATTCTGAATGTTTGTAAAGCTCTTTGGTTCAAACAAATTTGTTAAATCATATATATATATAATATATATATATTCTAGCTCGATGTGTGTGTATACAACTAAGCTAAGCCTAACGACTTTTTTTTTGTTTAAATAAAAACAAAATTAGGCACTCTCCAATTGTGATAGAGTAGATAAATGTATAAATTTATATACATATATATATATGTGTATATATATATATGTGTATATATTGGAGATCAATCTATATAAAACGGATGAACGGGAGAAATACATAAATGCCTCTGTATGCCCCACTAATAAGTTCTAACCCACGACTGTACCTAGTGCAGACCTATATATACATACATATATATATATATATATATATATATATATATATATATATATATATATATATGTATATGTGTATGTACATTAGACCCACAGAACGAAAGTATATATATTAATTATAGCAATATTGAAATATGAAATTGAATAACAAACCTACCAAACAACAAGAAAACTACAACAATAATTAAACAAAAACAAAAATATTATAAAAATATATGTATGAAAATACAACTAAATCTATATAGATATATACATATACATATATATAGTAAAGTATTCATGAAAAAGTCTTATAAATAGAACGAAAACAAAAGATAAAACCAAACAGAATTGCTCAACTCTAGTTAGTGCGGATAATCCAGCTACTAGCTATATAGAATACCGATATATATATACATATATATATATATTTTATAATATAAAAAAAAACACACACACACACACGCAAGACAAAGGCAAAGTATTCATAAAAAAATGTTTTTATATATAAAAAAAAAGTTATGTACTTACATATATTCAGTCGAAACTAACAGAATTTATATATATTTAAAAACAAAAAAATTATGACAATTTTTCAATTTTTATCTGAATCTTCATGTCAATGAAAAAAAAAACTTTTTTTTTTTTTATTTTATACCTCGAAATGTGTTTCTATGTGAATATATGTATGTGCATGCAATGTGTATGTATGTATATCAGCAAATTTAAACTAGTTAAAAAAAAATAAATAAATAAAATAATAATAAATAGCAAAATGCAAAAAGTTCTTATGTATGTGTGTGTATCGTAACATTTAGGTAGTTAGAAAACAATTCATTTAAAATTAGAAATATTTTTTACCTAAATATATATGTATATCTATATATGTATACATAAATATATATATATTTTTTAGATAACTCAATTAAATTGCTAAGCTTTTTCAAAAACATCTAAATGTCCATTACAACTATAATTATATATGTATGTATGTGAATGTGTGTGAGTGTGTGTGTGTTTGAATTTTTAGATATCCTTTTCATTGAATGTGCGTGTGCGTGTGTGTGTGTGAATGAACGAGCAAAACAAACAATGCTAAGCCCTTGCAGCCCATACATATACACAAACGTGCCTGCATGTGTGTGTGTAAGATCTATATGATAGCCAAAATGAAGAGTTCCCATTCCCTTACCAGTTCCAGTTCCAGTTGAGTTTTAAATTAGCGTCAATATGAAATTCTGTGAACCTAATGCTACAATATACACATACATACATACATACACTATTTAATTATAAGCGTATATGTGTTTTTTTTTTTATACTCAACCATACATACATACATAGACATATATGTTTGTGTGCAACAATTAATAATTAAATAAATGCATATCAGTGAATACAATAAAGAGAAATCGACAAACAAACAAACATAAATACATGCATACATACATACATATATGAAATTCAAAGTGCTATAGATCTGCATATGTATGAGTGTGTATGTACACAAAAATTAGTAAATAAAATATTCAATCAATTAAAGCAACAACAACATAATGCAAATCTAAAATTGTGTATATAAACAAATAGAGTTAATATTGTAAATGTAACATATACATATACATATATGTATACATATATCTCTATATAAACGAATATAGATTTATATACATACATATATGCATGTATTATGTATAGAAAAGTAATAACTTCCATATTGAGTATTTTTCATATTACCTTTAATAGAATAAAGATTATCGTATTATTCAAAAAAGAAATACAAATTTTGTTTATTTTTCATTATCCAATTATCATTAAATAATATAATTATATTACAATGTAGCTAGTTCAGTTCAGCTGGAGCAACATCATTAAATCTAGTTCCAAAACAAAACATCGCATCACTGTTTAACAATAGCAGCATTGCACAGTTGTGCGAACCTTCGATGACACTAATTCGCGCGTGAACTGCTCAGTGCGATAGTTGTTATCGGTCATCCCTGCTCTTGTTGTTGTGTCGCTGTCGACGTTGGATTGTATTTCGCATTGTAGTTTAATATCTATTGCGATATAGAACATAGTCGGTGATAAGAAAAAAATTTTAGAAATGGCTGAGGAAAAAAAGGTGAATATTTTACGAAATTGGTTTATTTCCAGTGAAAATTATGCGCGAATATATTAGGGCCGCCCCAGTGCAAAAAAAAAAAAAAAAGCCGGTGTGCCATGTATGTAAATATGTATGTATGTATGTACATAAATATGTACACACACACACACCCCCGCGCGCGCAAAAGAAAAAGAAAATAAATGAAACATGTTTTCTATAAAGCTAGGTACACACGATGCAAACAATTTGCAGCAAGTTCAAAATAATTTGCAGCAAAACTTTTTGCATGACTATTTCGTGCAATATATTGCTCTAATGTCTACACGTGTTTTCATTTGTTGTTTGCATTGCTTGGAAGTGACACTGATTTCCAAGTATTGTTGTTTTGAAAAATTCAAGGAATAACGACGTGTTTCTATTATGTCGGCACAAAAATCGAGAGCTGCTGCTGCTGCTATATTAGCAATTTTGATAAAACGCAAAAAAATTAGAAGATTAAAGTCTGCCAAAAGAAGAAAGTGTTGCATGAAAGAGTGGACATCTAAAAGAGATGAAGAAGGAGTGCAACAGAACCTTTTAAAAGACCCACAATATACGGTAAAATTCTGTATTCAGACGACAAGCAACAAAAGTTGCCGCAAACAGTTATTGCAAATTTGTTGTTTGCTAGCTTAAGAAAGCCTGTCTAAAGCAATTTTGTTTTTTGTATATTTAAAAAAAATGTTGTTTTTGCCCCTTAGACTGAAACCGAGCACATCAACTTAAAGGTCCTGGGCCAGGATAATGCCGTTGTTCAGTTCAAAATCAAGAAACACACTCCGCTGCGCAAGCTAATGAATGCCTATTGTGACCGAGCCGTAAGTGAAAGAAGGAAGCAATCAGTAGAATCAATTTCTAGCCAGAAGCTAACAAATATTCTCTCTCTCTCTCTCTCTCTATCTATCCATAGGGTCTATCGATGCAGGTGGTGCGATTCCGTTTCGATGGACAGCCGATCAATGAGAACGACACGCCCACATCCCTAGAAATGGAGGAGGGCGACACGATTGAGGTATATCAGCAGCAAACTGGCGGCACCACAGCAAATATAAATCCATTACAACAATTCCAACATTAATTAAGAGAATGTCAATTGACTTTGGTTTAAATTTGCATAAGAATTCATTAACTTTTCGCAGGCAGTCGACGGTGCAGTAAACATTTTTTTTGCTATTGTACAGTTATGCTGCTTTAGTTGCTTTAGTAAACAAACAACAAATACTATTAATACTATTAATAAATAAAACAAGTAATAAAATGTATTTATGCATTCGTTGATGCACAACGAACAGAAAACAGAAAAAGAAAAAAACTAAAACAAAACTTTTGTAATTCTTAAATTATAAATGAAGCATGTATTTGTTTAATAACTATATTTGTATTATTTCGTTGTTTAACTATTTAGCATTAGGCCCTCGAAATTGATATCCTCTGGCGCATTCTCAATGGCAAAGTTGAATCGAAAAGGCGCCTCCTTGCCGCCGCTGCTGAATATGGCAGCTGTTGGCATTTGGGCCACGGTCTGAGCCTGGTTTGCAGCTGCCTCGTTCTCGTTCTCGTTGTTGTTGTTGTTGGTGGCATTGGGCGGCGCAAAGTTGAAGCGAAAGTCCTTGCCGGACGTCAACAGCGCCGACTTCTTGACAAAGCTCGATTTTGGCTTCGCTTCATCGGCAGCTGTAAATTTGATTTGTTTCGATGCTGCAAAAGGAGAGAAGCAGAATATGTAATAACGTGGGTAAAGCAGGGCTAATGGACAAGAAGAGAGCAGATGTATATGAGAGATAGCATTCTGCATGCATTGAACAGAGATAGACGAACCACAGCGAGCGAGAGAGAGAGACATTTTCTGATAAATCTACAATTTCTGCTTAATATAAATACATAGCAATTCATTAGATAATTAAAATTTTCCTTGACTCTCTCAGATTGACTAATTCCGATTGACATGGCTATATATTAACAATATATACAATACTTAACATTCTCATATATGTAGGATATGTATATACATATGTACATATAAATGCAGAATGTATGTAATACAAACATACATACATATATACATTTATATATTCTTCCATATAAAACAAATTACAAATACAACACTAAGTATATTCAACATTTGCTACATGTGGATCATAAGAGACCAACATCTTACAAACATATGTACATACATACATACATACATATGTATGTATTTGGATCTTAAGTGATTAACTTCTCTCCTTCTACCCCGCACATACTCCCACGAGTATATTTAAATGTACCTCTAGAACTTATTTGCATCTCACTCTCTCTTAAGCTCGCACTTTGCAAGTCGTGTTCACTTCTTACCTAGCAGCATTTTTTTCTCCTCCTGTTGCATCTTTGAACGGTAATCGCCGAGCGCCAATTTCATGACCTGTCGTTTTTTGATCAGCGGCGCCGTTTGGCTTGTTAAAGTCTTCAGATTCTTGGCCGTATCCTCAGCTGTATTGATGCATTTAACAATTCATTTTCATTTATAATTTGAATGCTCGGGGACAGTCTTACCAACTTTTTGGCTCAGGTTGCCGCTCTGCAGCGCCGTTTGCAATTGCTGCACGCACCAGCAGAGTTCCAGTTCGAATTGTATATCATTGTCGCCATCGAAATTGGTTTTCTTTACTACCGCTTGTATTGGCGGCGGTTTGTTGATGGATTTTGCAGTTTTCATTCGTCGCATATTTATGTATGTGCGCTACATGTGCGGCTTACCAAAATAAATGTTCTCGCTCCCACTCACACACACATCAAGGCATATCATATGGTGGGTATGTGTGTGTGTGTGTGTGTGTGTTTCTTCATGCATTTGCGCCTAGAGCCACCATTTTGGTAACATCTGTGTTGCCATCGGATTGTGAGTAAAATATATCGTATTATCCGATATTAAATTCGATTAGAAAATACTGAGATAGGTTAAAAATAGTGCACTGTAATGGCTGAAAATTAATAAGATTGTATATAAATTATCATTAATTATTAAGATAATATTAACGTAAATGTAAATGACTCTTTTAAACTTATATAAACAACAATCAGAGCTATCGATACTTAAAAGCTTCTCTGTCATGCACTAAATCGTATCGTGTCATAGCTGGCCTAAAGTTACCGTACTTGTTCTGAAACATCGCTGCAGCCCTGACAAAGGCAGCGTGTTTCCGTTTTGCAGCAAGATCTGCCTTTTTGACAGCGTCACTCGACCAAGGTGGGTGTTTTGCTCCGTCTTTAGATAGAAATAATTGCTAAGGTTAATTTTCTTATTACTTTTAGTTGTTTTTGTGTGACTTTAAACATTCAATATGGTTGCCGTAAAGAAACAGGTAAATTGAAAACATCAAATTAATTGCTAGAGCGTGATTTATTAACAATTTCGTATTGTTGTGCGGTAATTACAGAAAAAGGCCTTAGAGAGCACCAATGCGCGTCTGGCGCTGGTTATGAAATCCGGCAAATACTGCCTGGGTTACAAGCAAACGCTGAAGACCCTGCGTCAGGGCAAGGCCAAACTGGTGCTCATCGCCAGCAACACGCCCGCTTTGAGGTAAAAAAAAGAAAATTTGTAGACTCCTCGTGTTGGATTACAAACAAAATATACTACTGAGAAGTAGATTTCCATTACGCCCGCGTATGAACAGTGATAAGTAGCTGTTGTTGCTGTTATTGGAACCATATGGAGTCTTCTTTAATGCTGACTGAGAAATATGATTCCAATCGAATAATATTTATGGAAACTATGGAGTAGTATAGCAGCAGCAGCCGCCGCCGCCGACAATGTGCAACAGATTGAACTAGTTCCGCATGGCTCCAAATGGTTCCAGTAACAAACGCAAGCACGCACACACTCACATGCATATGTGTGTGAATGGGGTAAGGAGTCATTCTCAATAGATATTGAGTAGTAATTGAACTTATTTATATGATGATTTTTTGTAATTCCGAGTACCTTGACGAAAATTATTATGACTAGAGACTCTTCCTGATTTGCCATATATTGGCAAATAGTCGGAGATGTTATATTCGTATGACTAAAAATTATATTTGATGACAATTGCAGGAAGTCGGAGATCGAATACTACGCCATGTTGGCCAAAACTGAAGTTCAGCACTACAGTGGCACCAACATTGAGTTGGGCACCGCCTGCGGTAAATACTTCCGTGTGTGCACAATGTCCATTACCGATCCTGGAGATTCGGACATCATTCGCTCATTGCCCGACAATTAAAAAGAGAGTGTTTTATTCTTAAAAGCCAACAGACATTTATTCTAAATAAAACTCTTTGAAATTGTAAATCCTTATGCTGGTTTTTCTTCTCAAATAGCTACGGTGGGGTTGGCTGGGGTACTTAATGATGTGGATGCTTTGTGCGCTGCGGTGGGCGGGGTTAACGCGCGCTGTGGACGATGCAATTAAATCGATATATGTGCTTCACATGAATGATTCCGACACCCCATTGAAAACCCTAGCGATGGTTACTTTGCCGATAACTTTTGAGCCTGCGCTGTGGGGCGCACGACAATTCGACACATCACTAGTGCTTTTTTAAATAGATTTTAAGTAACCTTACGTTCTGTCTCAACAAAAAAACTCCGTATATATTTTACGAAAATGACTTCCGGATATTTAACTACGTACCAAATACCGCTAATCACAACAACAACAGATAAACAGCCAAAACACGTTTGCGAGCCGGTGTCCGTTAAAATCACATCGCAGCCGGCACCAAGAGTGGCCGCAGCAAATCGTTTTCACACAGCTGCAAAAGTGATGCACAGTGAGGCTGTAATGCTGAATAATATGGAGCACACAACAACAGCGGCCATTGCATCACAGCAGCGCAAACTGAAGAGGAAAATATGCGAATCCGTGGAGGGTGATGGCAACAATCTGGTATTGTTTCAGGGCCGCGACGAAAGCTACCCGGACGAGCTAAACAAACTGATCCATCCGCTGTCCTGTCAGTTATGCAAGTCCCAGATGACATCGATGAAGAGTGCCAAAGATCATTACGAGTCCAAGGCACATGATCGTCATATTAGTGCCTGGCTGGCCAAGAACTACACTGAAATGGGCCTGCAGACGCCACCAATCAAGCGTCTTGTCAAACAGGGCCCCACCGGCCCAAATGCATTCCATTGTAATCTATGCGATCTGCCGCTAACCTCGATTACTCATGCCCGTCAGCACTATGCCGGGCGCAAGCATCAGCTGGTCGTGCAGAAGCGCTCGAAGCCATCGGGCGCCGGCTACTACAATTCGGATGGCAATTGGGTGCGCACTGGCACCAAGGCCGAGGTCATGATTGATGACGGTCGCTTCGGCATTGGCGAGATGTTCTTGAAGGGCAGCGGTGAAATGCTGCATGACATGTCCAGCGAAATGATGGACATTTCCGAGGAGCAGCATCATTACAATGTTGTCGATGAGAGTCTAACCTGTAAAATATGTAATATCAGC